>JAVCKT010008843.1:20392-37893 GCA_032273925.1 Rhynchotus rufescens | reverse complement strand
TGAAATGTCATTTCCCGTACATTTCTAGAATATTCACAATTTCCACTATAAAAAAAAAAAAAAACCCACATTTCTGCTAAGTCTGACAAGTGTTTATCCATCAAATGGAACATATTTATAGAATTAAAAGAGAAAAACATTCTATTACTGGGAAATATATTTTTGGTTTCTAGGTCTACCGTTAACAACAGAAATGTTCCTATTTGACATGAAAACAGGTACATGCAGACCTTTTTCTTGTCTATTTGAAACATGTTTTTTTATTATTTTATATTATTCTTTATGAAACCAGAATATTCACATATTTTTCGTCCACTAGAGCTGTTGAAAAAGGAAGCAAACGAGTTAAAAAAAAAGGCTGCCCCCAGCTCATATGCTGCTTAACATCTTCCTGTGACCCATTCCTACAAAGACAGCCTCTGTGCAGACTTCTTTGTGTTTCTTTAAGGAAACATCCTACTGAGTAATCCCATTGGGCTGAGCATTTTTACATTTAGGATAGGACCTAATTAGCTGTAGTCAAGTTATTCAACCAATTAATAAGGAGGGAAACCGTCCACTCTGCACTTCACATCCTGTGGTCGGCTCTTTCCCAAGTCTCTGGCCCTCAGTGAACTCTTTCCAGCTCTCTATATTCTTTACCAAAATCAACCCCAGGGCCAGGTTTCCACTGTGCAGGCTGTTTATTATCATTTAAATTGCAGTAACTTGTACGTAGGAATAAATGCACTACTCTTTCTCACTTTGGAGCCGTTCTATCTGAATGACTCATGGGTTTTTATCCTTAGTTTAATCTGCTCTGTTCTTCTGTGCCTTTAATCCCAATTAAAAACCACACCGATGTGCTCGGGTGAAGAAGGCCGGGCTGCCTGAGGCGAAGCCACTGGCTGCAGGAAAATATAAAGCAGAGTCCCTGCAAGCTGGCAGCCCCCCGCAGCTTGCACAGGCAGCAAGCCTCAAGTGTGAAGGTAAATTTGAGGGAGCTTTGAGGACGAATCCGTTGCCACAGCCCATGCCAGGAATATATCATCTGCCCTGCACGTGTTTCATGTTCTGGATGCTGTGTTGCATCCAAATTGTGGCATTCCCAGGAGTTTCAAGGGCTAATACAACAGCAGCCTCGCCACAGCCCACAGCCCAGAAGCCCTGCAGGTGACAGGTACGTTCTGCATCTTAATAGCAGGATTTAGAGCCAATTCCCAGGTTACTCGTTTCTGTCCTAAATCCAATATTGCGAGCTGCAGGTGATTCAGTGCGAGGCAGCACTGTCATTCCTCTACCAGAAGTCTTGTCACCTTTTCATTCCCTCCACAGGCAGTCCCATTTTCAGTCTGCTGCTTTTTCAAAGCCAAAAAGTAGCATCTGTAAGACCAGCAATTCAACTGTGCTCTCATTCTCCTCATTGCTTAAACTTTGGTATGAAAAAGGGATGATAACAATAAGGAACTCTACATTTTACAGAAAAGGTCAGCATGTACTTACATAATTTGAGGCAAGATCAGGATGCAGATAATCAATTCCTGCAATAAGATAATGATGGAACCAAAGGTTAGAAGCTTCAAAAAAGACTTTCTGATGATCACAGAACAGGATAAGGATCCATTGCAAATACAGGGAACAACAGTAGTGAATAATGCAGTTGACTGAAGTGAGAGCCCAGGTTTCTGCATGTGGAGTTTTAAACAGAGGTACCATTTCTGCTGCAGACCCTTCCAGGGGTTTTCAATCATTTATGTCAAAATTCATGTGTCAGCTGAAGAAGTGAGGTCAGCTACAAAATGTACTGGCCCGGTTTGTAAACTAGATCACAGTTGTTTAGTAAGGCTAATTTTAATCACATTTTATCCATATACAAATGCTGTCATCTCAAAGGATACTAAAACTGTCAACTTCTGTAAGCACTGGATCAGTAGAGGCTATAAAAAGAATATTTTAACCACTGAAAACTGTTTTTTAGGTATATGGAAAACTGCCTAAATTGGACCTAGAAAGATCACTAAGGCATATATGTTTTATTCTGTGTATGATAGGGGGAGGGAAGCGGGGAGTTAATGCTGAATTAGAGCATTTTAGCAGGTATCTGGGCATAGGCTGCAGTCTGAGATCCTAGCCCTTGATATATAACATTGTGATACTTTCTTTAAAAATATATCCTGAGCATTCAGCTACTTAGTTTTTTAAGGTGAATACAAACCAGGAATTAGAAACAAGTCCAGTCAAATGTTCACTAAAGCTCACTGACTTATTTTATGTGAATTGAGCCTAATCAAAAACTATGAAATATTCTGCCAGGAGGAACTCTCAGTTCACCTGGGACTCTGCTCAGATGAACACCTGGGGTGCAGCTGAACAAGAGCAGTTTTATACCCTCAGAAACCAGGGAAGCCCTGGGATTTTACAGAAGGTGACTGAAATGGCTCTGTGCCTCTGTGCTGAAGTCTGCAGCAGAGCAGTGGTGCAGAATATCCCCGTGTTAATGCACGAACTCTCTCCAGCTACGGCAAGTGTACAGTTCGCATGGAAGGAACAACCAAAGCAGATGATCTCAGATGGGATAAGCTGGCACAACCACTTTAAACAGGCAGACAAACATCCATCCATCTCCTGTTCTCTTCTGGCCATTACCTTTCCGTCGGTCTCCAACCACCAACCCAGTATGTGCTCAATTTTACCTGCACATGAGCTTACTGATGAAACTACTATTACCTTCCACGAGGTCCTTAACAGTAGGTGTTCCTGCTGCCCATGAGGAAATCCCTGCAATACCAGCAGGGAGCCCTGCTGGTACCAATGGGAGGTGGACAGCACAGGTCTCCGTGAAGGATCAGGGTGTATAGCTGCTCTCTTCTAGACTTACTGGAAGTGAACACAAGCCTTATTCCCTCCTTCTCAAAATGCTGGATCTGACAGGCCCACAGCTTACAGCAGATTTATTTGGCCTGCAGCTACATTATTTTGTTGCCATCCCCATAAAAGTCATGTCTAGTTGTTCTGAATGTGAAGTTTGGCTCTGTGGGAGCAGTGACACTGTGATTTGTGAGGGCATCAATATATGGGTGTGTGAGTCCACTTTCTTACTTCTATAAAGACTTCTAGGATTAAGCAAAAATGGAGAGAGAGATCTCTCTCCACAATCTCTCCAATCTCTCACAGGGAGAGATCTCAGTTAACCCTGAAAATCTCACGTGGATTCAGACATTTTCTTTATTTTAGCATTATTCTGTTATCGCAAAATGACAACATTTCAAAATTTCACCCCCCAAAAAGGGTGAGAGAACTGCACAGAATGTCTGCACTTTAGCACTAGTAGGAATCCAAAATACTTGGATATTTGGAAGCTGTGAAGCTGTGACTCCAACTGTACCTTTTATCCTCATCTTTGAATTTTGCCTCAAGTTGGTAATATATTTAATAGGCGGGTCTTAAAGGACATTCAGCATGAAAGTGTTTAATTATTTCAGCTGTCAAGTATGACTTTGAGAATAATGCAAACCAGAAAATGTTTTCATGAGTACTTTTTGCAAGGCAATTAAGTCTGTCCGTCAGTGCCCTCAGAAGTCAAGGAGAGACTCTCCTTTGGCTAAGGGTCATTCCAGTAGGTCCTGGAAGATCTCTGTGTGATAACTGCAGGCTACTTTTGGTGCTTGGAGATCCACGTTTCAGTATCCCCAGTGCAACACTTTATAACATCCTTCCCCCAGGGTCCCAAAGTCTTTACAGAGGGTTTGAATTAGTCTCAGCACTCTAAGCAATCCATTATTCAATTTTAATCTTGTTTGTTTGTTTGATTATATGGAGAAAGCTACTTAAGGTATTAAATTAAAATGCAGTCTTCACTTACCATCATCCATAATTCCTATGGTAACTCCTTTCCCTGTGTATCCCAGCTCCCACGCTTCCGCTACGTTAAGGTCAAGTCCAGGGGTCCCATCTGCTTGACCAGTGTTAATCTAATATATCAGTGGAGAAGAAGAGTTTTGTCATTAGACAAAGCTCGTCTTCGGGGAGGAAAAAAAAAACAAAAAGCAAACACATTTGATAGATTCATAAAACACAGGAAATGTATTAAAAAGACAATAAGGAACACTATTCATAATCCAAAAGAATAATCTTAGTGGACAAGGTGGCATTGTGTTTAGAAAATACTTCATAAATAACCTTGTTCCCAGTGAGCTCAGAGCTGCAACCCGGGCAGCCTCCCTTTCACCCAATGTGGTGATTTTCCCTGGAACAGCACCAAAAGCTTCAGAGTGCCTGACTTGAGACTAAACATTAGGTGTGGACTTAGTCTTTGCATGTTCATATTCTGGGATGGATGAAGTCTTTATATGTATAGAGCATGTATGTTGATTTAGAAATGGTAAAATCAGCAAAATTAAGTTTGAATAATATGGAGTAACATGCAGTTTGCTGCGCTCTCATCTCACTTGTGAGTATAAGCAGGGAACAGTAAAGCACTGCTGCATTTATTTGGCTGACAGATACCACTAAATGTTTTGATCTGTATCTATTAAAATTCTTACACACATGCTTATCAGCAATATACAAAGTTATTCCATTATTCAGCATTGTGTCTTGTTTATAAAAGCTTTTGGTGGATACCTTTAAAATGTGTAATGTTCTTTTCTGCTGGATTTGGTGGATGGAGCAGGAGGTCTGTCTCAAAGCCCTTGCAGAGCATCTCCAGAGCAATGCGAGTAAGTTTGTAAGCAAAGCAAACCCAGCTGTTTTCCTCCTTTGCCATTATATGTTTTAAACAGCAATGAACACAGCAATTAACCTTTAGATGTTATCTTCAATATTGAGTTTTGTGGCTTTGAGGATCTAATTTGGCTGAAATTAAAAATAACCTTATCTGTACAAATGTAGAATATAAAACTCTTTTCATTACTTCTTACTGAAAGTGTACAGATGGTGAATTTTTATATAGCTTAGTAACGTTTGTCTTTAAATCATAGAATTATTACTGTAACTGTGTTCTGTAATTTCCCTGAGCATCAGGTGAGGGATGAGCGTACGTGCGGTTTTTGTGACCGTCTCGGCGTGAGGCCGATTGCTGATGCCTGCTGCACCGTCCCGCTTCCCCGCCTGCGGTAAGGGCGCAGCCGCCTGTTGACGGCGTGGAAGATGTTAATAATCTCCTTCTTCAGAGATGCTAAAAGGAGGCAGCAAAGATTGAGTTTGCTCAGTTTTTAGTAAGTGTCCAACTGAGCACATTTTCCATCACATCTCTTGGAGTGAAGATACTTTGAAAACTTTGTAGTGAACTACCTTCATTTTCTGTCTGTGACTTATGGTCACAAACCAACCCAATCATTTCTTTTCCCTCTGAAAAAAATGAAGTATTTCTGTGTAAATTTATTACAGAAATGAATCTCCAGAATCCCTGTAAAAGAAAGTCCTAATTTATGCTGTCCAGTAACTTATGTAAAATGCGCTAGTACAGGCTTGTGCTTTCTCTTTCTGATCCTGAAATGATCCTGCTCTCAGAGCAGCTGGTTTAATTGCTAGCTCTGATAAACCCCTGTAGAGGTTAGAGAGAAAAAAGAAACACAGAACAGTGAATCCTTCGTAATGAACACAGAAATAGCTCGTCCCATGCGCTCGCATGTAAATGGAGGCTCCAGTCTCAGCTGAACAAATACCCCGCTTTGCAGTACGTGCCTAACCAGCTATGCGTGTGAGCTTCGTTAAGCACAGCAGCAGGCTGAGCGCCGCGCCTTGTCAAACGGCGTGAAACAAGATGGATAAAGTAGCAGCAGCTGCGGGCGTTGGGCAACGCTCTCGCCTTGCATCCCGGGCTCAAAAGTTGAACTTTGCCTTGGTCCTTTGTGCTGCACGAGCTGCCGGGAATAGCCGGGCTCTCCTGCAGCACCTCAGCTGCTGCCTCTTCCGTCCAGGGAATGATCTGCCCAGGACAGGGCTGAGGAGTGAGCGGCTGGAATTGGAACCAATAGATTTCACTTGCAGAGGAAAATACACTGCTGGGGTGCTGACTCGCCGGTGCTGTCTGCTCCTTGCCAAAAGCCTATCCTTAGTGCTGATTAAAATGTCTGTAGCAGTCGGCAGTGAGTATTTTTATACTAGGCTTTCTCTTCTGTCAGTCAGTGCCATTTAGAAGTTGATTTTGTATTTGGTTCACAGGAAGGGTTGGGGTGCAGCCTGGGTAACGGGGACTCTCTTCGACTGGCAGAGAAAACTCCTCCTTGCCATGACCAAACCAAAAACAGGCAAGGACACAAGGTTACATGTTGTATGTGAGGCACTAACAAATTAATCCATTACTGGGTACAAGTTTATCTTCTCTTGTGCCTATTATCAAGTAGTTCCAGGTGCATACATATTCATAAAGTGTAAATTAAAATGACTCTACTATTAACAGCAAGTTCACATAGTACAAGGGCTGTAAGACAGTATTTTTTCCCATATCGCCAGCAAAATACTGAAATATTCATAGAATTAAATATAAAAGTGAATAATCTCCCTGTCTGAGTAATATATTCATTTTTCAGAACATTGCAGTAGTGAAAAGCAGTCTCAGTAGCAAACCAACACACGGTCCCATTAGGTGGTTTGTGACCCCGTCCCGTGAGGCGCCGCAGCCCCTGCCCGTGTCGGGGTGCACGGGAGCAGTCCTGAGAGCAGCTGTGCTGCTCGCTGGTGAACTGCCCGGCGCCCCACGCTGCGCCCCGAGACCCAGCCTGGATGCAAGCTCCTTTCTTGCCATAGACCCGCGCTGTCTGCGTGGGGTTTGAGGCAGTCCCAGACCTCTGCTGAAGTTCGTTTCTCCCTTTTGCAGGTTACAGGCATGGCAGATTGAGGCAGGTCCTGTGCAAAGAGCACCCTGGAGAAGGATCTGCTTCCCGGGTGCCTGGTCTTGTTTCTGCAGGTGCAGAGATGCAGGATTTGGGGTTTTCTGTAGCTAGTGGAATAAATGTCTTAGGGTGATAAATATATAAATCTGTAAACAAAGCATACAGTATCTGAGAGCAAAGGATGTCTTTCAGTTTTGCTTGATTTTGTTTGGTGTTTTTTAAACTGCAGAGTCTTAACATCCTTAATGAAGGCAAGGGCAGTGGTGAGCAATCCCACTGCAGACCGTGGGCTGCTGGTGAGAGAGCAGCTTTGGAGGAGCTGTTCAAGCTATGCTGAATCAGCAGGAATTATTATGTATTCCGAGATGTATTCTTCCAGAGCTTGTAAAAACATGCTCAGTGATCCAGATCGGCAGCTGGGATTCTCTCCTGCTCAGGTTTATCCCATGAGCCATGCTCGCCTCAGAATCCCTGCACATCAGCCTGATCAGCAAGCTGGAGCGCTGGTCGCTGCAGCACACGGGGAGTGAAAATGAAATTCCTCCACCTTCTCCAGCCAAACACGTTGTTAAGGAACAGACACCTTGGCCTCCCACTACATACAAACTGCTCGCGGATGAACTAAAATCCCTTTCACTAATTCATAAAGGAAAGGTATATTTTAAATGTGTTTTCTTGGAAACAGCTTTTAACCATCTCGGAGTCCTCTAGGAAGGAGACTGCAGATTGCAGATGGAAACTGCTATTTTGAGAACTCAGATGGCCCAGTTAGGAAAGGACAATTTTTCATGAGCTGTTCTGCACAGACTTAACAAGGTGATGTGGCCTCGTCTTTCTCTATGTGCGAATATTCTTAGCTCCTGGGAGACCAGGTTACAGCAGTTGGTTTCCTTTTCTTGCTTGTTTTTAAGTGAGCAGCTTGAGTGAGACTTGCCCCGTGATCGAGTTTGCAGTATTCGAAGAAGGCTGCAAGGTGTGGATGGCAGGCAGATGATATGTGCAGATTTTATAGGCTTGCACCGTTCAATAGCATTATGTAAGTAAAATAGGAAAAGCAGAACTCCGAACGCGCTTCTGGTACTTCTGATCTCAGGCTTTTGTAAAAACTCTTGTCTGTCTGAAATGCAGCAGCGTGTTTCTAGGTGACTGTGGGAACGCAGCTCGGGAGCCTGTGACGAGGAATAGACCCATGTATAGTTTTGTGCTTTATATTTAATACCAATAATGAAAGATTCAGCTGGCTGTCACTAGGCTTCAATAAAGCACCTGTCTTAAGCCGTGCAGGAAGGTGCTTCTGCCACATGGCACCCTCGTGTGTCCTTTGCCTGTGGCGTGGAGCTCATTGTGCGGCCTCAAAGGCTGCAAAGGGCCGCCAGCTCCCAGCACTTTCACCGGGAAGCCTGACATTTCCCATCCTCGTCACAGGTACTGGAGCTGACAGGCTGTATGATGGTCTTTAAAATTGTTGTTGCTTATTTTGGAAACCTTCTTTTGACTTTGCTGTATAGTTTTTAAGTGAACTGTTGAAAGCTGCAATGTATTGACTAAGGAGCAAAGAGCTTTACAAGTTTCCAAGCAGTGGAGCCTGGCTGCAAGCACTCGTGGTTATAAATTGAAAGGCACATACAAGCAATTCAAAAAAAAAAAAATATGTTCTTGTATTTAAATGAAAACATCTCATTGCCTTGGGCAAAAACCTTCTTCTTAGTTCCCATAGGCAATGAAAATAATTCAGATCTAGGCAAGAAGAGAACTGTAAGTGTTTTGCACTTTAGCTTTGTTTGTCCTGCAGCAGCTCAAGGTGAATTTGAAGTTTAGCTTCCTATGCCCTCAGTCTTAAAAGGCCAGTTGTAATTTTCCCTGGTGCTAGATCCCTTTGCAGTCCTGCACGATGGACTGATTGTTATTATTACTTAATCACATGGTATCAATTTAAGTATACTTTATATCAAGTTAAAATTAATAAAGATGTTATATTTTAATCTACTGTGCAGTAAAACATCAGCTATGAAAGTCAAATTTCAGACATGTGGAAAAAAAAAATTATTCCTGAAATGTTTGAATTTCCGTAGATTCAGTCAATATTTTGTTTTTGTGCCTGAGCTTGTTGCTAAGCAGGCAGCAGGTCTGCTCTTTCCTGTTCGGATTCCGGTGCCGGCTTGTGTGCTGTAAAGCAGACGGCAGTCACTTGTGCCTTGAGTGTGGCCAGCGCGCAGTAAGGAGAGCTGCAAATGTACTCTGAAAGTCCTTCATTTATCTCGTTAGGTTTTGATCTCTGCCCGAGCAAATGAAAACAAGGAGCTTGTCTGATCAGTGCAAGGGGTTAGGAATTGGAGAGGGGATTTTCAGGAGGCAGAGAAGCAATTCCTTTGGGGAGCTGGCTGGAGGCCTTTCCGTCAGGTGCAAGTGTCAGGAAATAGAGAGAGGTGTCCGGGTCTGTCCCCTCGGTACCAGTCTCTTTAGAGCATCCTCCTCGGGTCAGGGTTTGGTTTCCTCCATGTGAACAACAGCTACGAGCAGGTCCTGGAGCCCGGGGAGCCCTGCAGCAGAGCCGCCTGACAGGTCATGGAGCTCGTACCATGCTGACCTTTGTGTTGTGGCCCATTGCTAACATTTTGCTCTCTTTTTCTGTCATCTTTTACATGCCTTCTTGGGTATAGCAGACCACTTAGGAATTGAATTCATGGGTAAGTTTTCACTTCTCTTTTTCTCTTGCTAATGTCTATCTCGGTACCTTAACCCAAAGCACGTGGGAGTTACTGAGAAGATTCTCATGAACTCCACCAGTGGATTTGGGCACTCAGAGCGGTTCCTGTTTATTTGCTGGCTACAACTGAAATTGTTTCAGGATTTTGCATTTTCCTTGTTCATCAATAGAGGGCTAAAAGCTATGTAACGACATTTGGGTATTTTATTTGACTTTAATGAAGCATAATGTAAAGACTGTATGGCCAAATCGTGATATCTGAGGCATAATATCTTATGCGAGATTTTAGGAGAGAGTTAGTGCCCGTGTTGATGTAAAAGAAAGTAAATTTTAAGCTTATTGTTTTCAGAATTGGGTTTTGACTGTAATATTGAAATGTAACTAGGTTTAATATGAACTATTTCATTTGCTCTTTACAGACAACATAGAAGAATATTTTTAAGAAAAATGACTAATAAGTTAACATTGGTTTAAGCAAAAACTTAAATAAGAATGAATGATTAATCAGAACGGCTACTTATAAGTTTAGAAGGGAAAAACTGTTCTCCTGACTCAAATGCTGCCCTGTAATATGTTCATGGCCCGAGGTGCTGGCAGGCTTCATAGGTCAACAGCACTTCACCACTGAGCTGCTCTGCAGCAGGGAAGAGTCGATTCTCCTCACAAAGCTGAGCTCGTTCTCGGTGCCCCATTTGTGCAGCACAGCTTGCATGAACCGTGACCGACTGCACAAGCGAAGAGCTTGCAAATGCATGTGGAAATCATAAAAGTTCCTTTTTAGTATGTCATTTATTTATATTGTGTTGTACCCAGGTTTTCTTGGAAGTTCACAAACTCATATTAAGGGTGATGCGAGATAAAATAATGATAAAATGATTAGGGAGATTGTGGAGACCCCAAAATTCAGAGTAAGTTTTGATCACTGGTTTTGTCACCAACTAGTCTGATAATCCCTATATATTCATTAAGGTGTTTTTTTTTTTAAGGTTAATTTTTGATTTATTGAGTATGAACTTGCAAGTCTATACCATAAAACAGGAGCATTGAAAGCTAATGCACAACTGCAGTCGTGGTTGTGGTTGAGCAGCCCTGCTCCTTACGCGTGCCAGCCTGTAACCAGTCAGAGCAGCTTGCAAACAACCCCGGTCCATAACTGGGGGCCTGCGAACCCAGCATAGTCCATCTGAAAATTACATATTCCATACAGATGAGCCTTGTAATTCTTGAATTCAACATTCAGCCTTCAGAAGCCTCCCAGTGTCAGCTTTTGAACAGGACAGAGGGCACATAAGTCCCCTTGGGTGGGGGCGACGCCAGCAGATAGAGAAAAGGCAGCGGCCAGGGCAGCACGGTTGGCCCCTTCGCGGGGTCCCTGGGGGGACAGAGCGAGGCCACCCGCGCGCAGCAGCAGCAGCAGCTCCCGACGTGCTGCTCCGTGCACCCCGGCGCTCCCGTTGGCAGCCAGCCCCGGCCCAGCCTCTGGCAACAGCCTGGGCAGCGCCCGGGAAAAGCCGCTGTAGCCTGGTAATTGTCAGCGCCCGTACGGGGATTCTCCAGCGCCCCGAGCATGAGCTGTCTCCTTGGACCCGTGTGGTGGTGAATATTAACTGTGTGCAGGGCTGTAGTAACGGGGGAACTACCTGCAGTCTGAGGGTTTTCACCTTGGTCTTTGTTTTTGTGTTTGTGGGACATACGTGAGGAACTGCCTCCTGGCTTGAGTTTTCCAGTAAAGAGGAGACACCAACTATCTGAAATGGGCCTTTTTTTTTTTTTTTTAATTACTTAGGAAGCCTAAGCAGAGCTAGAGTCTTTGCTGAATAAATACCAAGGTCCAGTTCTGTGCTTCTTTGTATGCAGAGGCATCGGGTGGCAATACACACTCATAAAATTAGGAAAGCCTTTGCAGAGTCTTTCTCATGAGTGTACCATGGTACTGTAGAAAATGAAATTGCAAGGAATGAGAAAAGTAGAATTATTCCAATTACCAAAAATAGCAGCATTTAAGTGTTGCAGAGCTTAGCCTTTATTGTACATTATGTAGGGCATGTTCTTCTTAAGGTTTTCCTTGTATTTGCGGGCTCATGTGCTTTAGGAATCCCATTTCTGTCATCTGGCTGGAAATTCTGCTTTTGAAGATCCCCTGTTCTTTGAGAAACAGAGTGTTAACCGTAACTTTTAAAGCAGAACTTTTGCATTTGATATTTTCCTTTAGATTTTTTGAATATTAGTAAAGAAGCAAGGGATGATACCATAGCACCTTTAGTTAAAAAAAAAAATGAAACTGGGTAAAATGAAAAAATAATCACGAGCTCCATATGGCAAGTGAAGTGACAACGTGGACACCTGCCCTAGTTTTGGAAAGTGCTTTCACGGACCCCTCGTGTAAGGGAGTCCTGAGGATTGATGAGGGAAAACTGAGCTCAGTGCACAGCAGGTAAAGCTGAAATGCCTGATGCTGGATGTGTGGATGGGAGCATCTCTTGGCAGCAATGCCCTCCAGGAGCCCCTGCCTACTCTTTGAGGCATCTGTTTTCCACAGGTTGGTTTGATCCTTTTCTGAACCTGCCGGTACTGTTTTCCACTACAAGCTCCGGTGTCAGCAAGGCTCAGAAGTTTGTAGCTTGTCTGCTGTGTGAAGGCAAACGCTGCTGTGACCTGTTTAAACCCTGATGTTTAACGAAGCAGTCGTTGTCATGTGCAGGATTTGGTGAACATGACACCAACATGACACATTTGGTGAGGCAGGTGGCTTATCCAGCGCATGGACAGTTTTGCCAGCCTCCCTCTTTTAGGTAGTATCTACCTTATTCTAATAGTTAGTATCTAGTATCCAGCACTTCCATATGCTACTGTATACTCCCAAACATGCATGCCCGATGCGCTAATATCGTTGTTGGCTTTTGTTGTTGGCTTTTGTTGCTTTGCTGTGTCTTTTTCTTCGTATGTTTAGCGAGAGAGAGATGTGGGCATTTGCCCAGCGCTCCAGGGCAGGAAGGCAGTTGGTGCCCCAGACAAAAGACTTGGCGCTTTTGCCCATTTTACCCCTTCCTGAGAAGCAAACGTGAGCGCAGCTAAGGTGTGTTGGGAGGTGGAGTGTGAAGGTGAGAGAGTTTTTGGCAACCTGCTCTAGTACATGAACAAATGGGACCATTTCAGCAATTCCTCCACAACACTAGTTTTGATAATGCCGAATCTTTGTCCCCTGCTTGAAATAGTGGCATGCAGTGGATGCAGATGAAAATAAAATGCCCCATGCAAGCACAGCAGGCAGACTGCTAGAGTTTTGATGGAAATACAATCGTGATGTGAAATTGTTGTCATCTTTTGCCCATTTAGCAGTTAAACCGATATCAGGTGTATAAACCAAAATCACAATTATGATGTTAATCTTCACAGAAGATCATTCATCTCACCGTGTGTAGGTTGCAAAATTAATATAGCAGTTGCAGAGGAATGAGTTGGTGTGTGAACCTGGAAAACCAGATGAGTGATATTTTAGCTTTGGGAAGCTGTGGTATTCAGCACTTGTTCAGGAAATAAATGTTATTTGCAATTAATTCCTCTTTCTCAGTTAATTAGAAGAAACTTCACTGAAGTCAGTGAAATAAGAATGATATACTCCTTGTAAGTGAGGAATCATTAAATAATATTTATTTGAACAGAAAAAATAAGCTAATTCAGAACTATTAAAATTACCCTTTATACTTCTTATTGCAGTGACTACAATGTAGAAGTTATGGGAGAAAATAAATCCTTTATTTTTATTTTGCTGATTCTCTCTATTGCCTCGTTTTGACCACACAGTGTTCTCATGCCTAAGGCTCAGGGAACACATGATAGAGTAAATTAAATCTACTCTGTGACCTTGTGTAGTTCACTGTGACAGATCTCTTGATTTTGTCAGGACACAAAGGTTGGTTTTGCTGATGGGCAGTATAACCAAGACTGAAAAATTGACTATTTTGACTGTTTGGACAAGAAATATAAAGGCAAGTTCCTTGATTCCTGTGCAGCTCACAAAATGTGCAATTGAGGAGCTGGCCTTCAGTTTTGCAGCAGCAACCAGGCAATGAAAATGGATACCAGCGTTCACCTCCATGCCTCAAGCCTTAGCTTTAGACTTTAGCGTATAATTAGCATGCTCTAATTTAGTATATATGTTAGCATATAATTTATCCTACTCTTAGAAATCTCCATAACACTCCCATCGTGACTTGAAGAGGGGATACACGTTGTTTTACATGGCCAAGGAATGTCTGTATTTTAAGGGACATGCATTCGAAAATGAAGCTCAACTCTCCCTGCGTGCCACTTTGAAGTAAAACTTATGGCAAAATATATGATGTTCTGAACTGTAAGCATTTGAAATACTACCTCGTATCACTGTGCTCCTCCTGAAATTCCAGCATTGCTAATAGCGTGTCTCCAGGTAGGGCCTGATGCTCACAACACGTAATACTGTTGTTGTCACTTCTCCTTCAGTCCCGTGGTTCTTCACTCTGTCCAAACTCTCAGTACCTTTTTTCATTTTCCCCTTGTTGAACTTAGCAGGGGCCTTGCTCTTGGGACTGGCTCCTTGTGTTTGCTTGGTGAAACACCCATCCTTTTTAGGTATGCTGCAAAATAACTCTAGCATCTGGAGGCATGGAACAGCTTTGGAGCTTCAGCACTTCCCACAGGTTCCTCTGAAGGAGGAGACCTGAACACCAGAAGAAAGAAATGGATAGAAAGACCTGACATTTGTGCACTATGAGAGTACTGGATAAAATGGAGGTGTCCTCAGGGACATGGGAAGCCCTGCCCATGGTTGTACCTCCTGGGGAAACGGCACTTCAAAGCTGAAGGCTGAAGTGCATCTGGGGAACATGTTGGAGGCCACCATACAGCCTGTGGAGTCTGTTTTGGGAGTACAGTGTGGTTTTGTTTTAGTGGGAAGGAGAGATTTAGCCATAGATGTTTTGTGACCTATCTACCCTCTGCAGATACCACCTGTACTTTATTCTTTATGTCTGTGCATTAGAAAAGAGCATATGTGAAGCCTTACCCAACTGGTTACTTTAGATGGGCTTCCAGGTAAGCTGCCCTGTAACTCCTTTTACCTGGTGCTGGCTGCAGGCTGCGCACATGCTGTGCGGGCGCCTTGGGAAGCAGGGCTGGGATGCTGGATCTCAGCCGCAGGGTCAGTGTCTGGGCTGCACTCAGAGGGTTTCCTGCTGGGCTGCATCGCTGTGAGCAGCGGGGCGCTCTGCGTACACACGTGTTGCAAACCTGGGCACATCCACCACGTTTCTGTGGGGCTGCTGGGTCTCCAGGTTGGACACCGCCGGTCGGGCCCAGAGAGGGCCTGGGGAGAGGCTCCAAAGGAGTAAGGGTGAGACGTGTCTGTGAAACGTGGGCTTCATTGGGAGGTTTTGGAGAACGTTGTTTACTGTGTCCTGAAGTTATCTTGCCCCAGGAGAAGTGCCCAATGCTGGAGCTGTGCCGTGTTTTATCCAGCCATGGTGGATCTGTTACTTTGTCCTTCTCCCACTTCAAGGTGTTGTATAGATGTCGTCTCATCCAGCAAACCCAGTGAGGATTCAGAAAACGCCAGGTAAGTAACACAAGAAATGTTCCATGCTAGTGATGCACGTGAATGCTGCAGTTCTATAGAATAATGAATGTTTCTGGCAATGAACTAAATCTTTCTGTGTCCTCTGTGCCTAGAATGAGTAGAGACAGTGTCACAACTGCCAGTAGTTGCCGGAAGCAGAGGAGAAGGGTAAGCAGCGTGCAAAAATTGACAGTGCGCTCTGTAGAGCCCTAGATAATTTTTTTCATGCGCTGCCTTTTATTTTCTCTTACAGGAGCTGCAGCACATGGAGAAGCTTTGCGTCCTTCCTGCGGTCTGGCTGACGAGCTTCAATAAAGTTATTTTCATGATAATTGAAAATTGTATCATGGTTCCACTTCCCAATCAATTTCCGTTCATCTTATTTCAAACTAACTTTTCTGTGCTGAAAATCTTTGTTCATTCAGTTACTCAGTATCAGTATTTGTTTCAGACTAGACAACTCTACATTGTGCAGGTAATAAACTTGAGCAGCAGCAAAGGAAACCGTGTGTGTGTATGTGTGCACATGTTGCCCCTGTATTTGCTGTCCTTGAGGAGAGTGTAATTAATCACCAAATTGCAAAGTGTTGCATGCAGAGTATAGAAAACCTTTTTATTTACTAGTACGGATTTGTCATTTAACAAAGTTGATCACAGTAAGATTTTTCTAGGTCTTTAGTAGGATTCAGATTTTTCAAACATAATGCAGATAATATCTATATAGTTTAATCACTGTGGCTATATCACATAAGTTGTCCAGTAATTTTCATATGAATTAATATATTTCTTTTTATTTTAGTGGTAAGTGAATTAATGTATTAATGTTATGTTAGCAACTGAAACTGTTGTCTGTAGTAACACAGTATTACTCTGTAGTTATTCTTTCAGTTCTTCTGGTAATTTTGTGTTCCACATTCAAATACAAAGGAAGATGAAAAGACAACATAATAACCTGGTAATGGAGGGGCAGAAAATGCCACAGTGTTGACAGTCTCAGCAAAATTGCCTGGAATAATTTAAGGACTTAACTGTTTGGTAGTGAAATACTATAAAAAATCCACGGAAGATAACCAAAGAGTTAGAAAAAATAAACCAACAAGTTGGTGAAGAAGTGAAAGGTTAATAAGTGTCTTTGCAGTTAACAGTCGTAATATTTCTATTAATAAATTTCCACACATTGCTGTTAAAGCTGGGACTGTACGTTGTTTCCCTTTCTCATGGAAATAATGACCTTAGTCTCCAAAACCACAAAATTTCAAGTGTTGAAGGGAACACCAAGTGAATCACTGAGGGGCTGCAGTGCTGAAACTGCCCCAGGGCTTCGCTGTGGTTTGGGCAGAGCGGCACTGCCTGCTGAGCGCCACTGCCCGCGGGGACCGGGGGCTCCGTGCGGTAGAGATGTAAGTAGCTCCCTGCACACCAGGAATACCGGCGCACAGTTGATGGCTACAGGGAATTCACATGTTTTCAGAGCTGGCTGGAGATTTTGAGAAATGGTGTTGAATTTAGAGGACTTACCTTTGTCTTCCTTGTGATTCCTAATCAGAAACGCCTGGACGCCGATTAATATTTCAAAAAGGGATTTGAAATCAAGAACAAATGTGTGACTCAGTTCACATATGAAGTGAACTTGTTAGTTTTGTTTCGCTTTGCTTTTTTTCCTGATTGGTTCCAACTCACTTGAACCTGAAAAATAGGTCCTGAGCAGTGTTGGCAAAGTCTAGCATGTGTAAGAAATTCAATGCAATGTGTAAAGTAAAGCTAAGAGTATTTTCCCTTCCCCTCTTTAACTTGAATTTTTATTCTCTCCACCTACTCTTTTTTACCGACCTCATTTGTTTTCTTTTCTATTTCTTTACTTTTTTCATTAGTGTTGTAAATTGCACAATTGCTCTGTTTAGCAGTAACGGAGAGACACACATACACATTTTTAATTATTTGTAACTGTAATATCTCCTTCCAGAAATGCTACACTCTTAGAAAAATGGGAGTTACGATGTGCACTAAATTGCCTAGTTTATAAAATATAAAAGCTCAGAAAAGGAATGGAGCAATGTTAACCTAGTTAATCAGATTTAGAGAAATAAAATATATTTGTTACTATAGTATACATTTGTATATATATTTGTATATATATAGTATATATTTGGTGTATAGGATACATACATAGGAATATTAATGAAAAAATAGCTGCGTCTTTGTATAAATTTTTCTGTGTCTTGAATGTAACACTAACGATGCTGGAATTGTTTTGAATTGTGGCCTTTTGAGGTAGACGTTAAAATGTTGAGCACTAAGTAGTCATATGTATTATGTTAATAGAATATAAGTCATAAAAAAGTGAAATGAGAAAATTAATACCTGCCTCAGTGACAGTATGACACCC
>JAVCKT010008843.1:0-18407 GCA_032273925.1 Rhynchotus rufescens | reverse complement strand
GCCTCGGTGCTAGCGAGGCCCGGGCTGTTGCCACGGGCAGTAACCAGGAGGCGAAGGCTCCTCTCCCTCGCGCTCCCTCGCGAGGCCGTGGCCTCCACACGAGCGAGGAGCTGGACACGTTTTCTGCTCATTAGGAAGCAAGACCATGGAGCCCAGGCTTTTCTTTAAAGCGGCCTAGGGGAAGCTGGGGGTGCGGAAATAGCCCAGGCTCCGCTTCGCTCATTAAAATCATCTCATTAGTCTGAGCTAAAGATGTGTTTTGTTATAAAAATGTGTCATTTTACATTATATGTTGTAATTCTGTGAGATGAGGAAACATACCTGCAAAAAAGGGTCAGGCTGCTGTGATGTGAAGCCTCTCTGCAGGCTGCTTTCTGTGTGCTGCGAGCGGACTTACGTCTGTAACGTAACCCATAGGGAGACTGCAAAAGCCTGATAGATCCCAAGACCTCTGCCGAGACCACCACAGGCACCAGCTCTTCCTCCCCCGCTCACTAACATGCAGCCACGTAATTATAGAGAGCAAAGATCCGTCATTTCAGCCTTGAAACGGCGTGAAAGACTTGGGTGAAACCGTGTGTCCTAACACAGAAGCTGCATGTTGCCTTCCTCTGTTGGCTTGGACAAGGTTCTTTCACGCACAAGGTAAAAACTTCCTTTCTCCTAATGAAAACATGTCTAGAAAACAGCAATCCCAAGATCAGAATACATCTGAATAGTCCAGGGGAAAAAAAAATGTCCAAACCAGCAAATTTTTCCTTGTCACACGATGAAGCAAGTCCAGTGATGTCAGAGAGGTTTTCATTTGGGGCTGCGGGTAGCTGACTCAAGAGAATCCTCGTCCTCTCCCCAACAGTGTTTCTACATCAGAAAAATCTTGTTTTTCCAAGCTAGAAACTCCTGCTTTCATACTCTTCTCCAGATAAAGAGATGGAGGGCACCTTATTCTGCTTTTCATTCAAGAAGGGCAAACTTCCCTGTGTCATTTGTAACACAAATGTATTACCATGTGTTAGGTAGCATGTTTTAAAAACACATGCATTTTCCCATCCAGCCACAAGAGAACTTGAGATCATATCTTCAGAAGAGAAACAGTAGGAAACCACTGAAACACATTGTGATCTTGTAATGGCCATAATCCTGCACATCTGCCACGTGCAGAACCAGCCCTCCGATCAAATGCAGGATCTTTGCGAGCCTCAGGCTCCTGGCAACATCCTGTCTGAAGGATTTGAGTCTGTGATGCATGACACTTTACAAACTATGGAAGGAGCAAGATCTTCTTACCAAAACAGCGTGTTTCCTATTGTTTCCAAGCTAGGCTTATTTGTCAGCAATGACAGCCTTTTGTTCACCTCATTCTTAATTCATTTATTCATTCCTCATTTGGACACGGGATTAAATAGGGAGCAAAATCACCTATTTCAGTAGGATGTGACTAAATCACATAGAAGTTGCTAGCTGCATTGTGATCAGAAGGAAGGTTGCCTGTCAAAGAAGCTAGCCTCAAGATGATGAGATACTTCAAGGGATGGAGGTTCAAGTATTGATTTTTAATATACTTGTACTTACGCATGGTGCATAAAGTCACCCGGATGATAATAAACCAGCAGGATCCTGATGCAGTACAAATTAACAAAATAATCAATTGACTGCAATGCTGCTCCGGGAGGGCCAGAAACCAGAGCACTCTCACTGAGCTCTATGCTCCTGTGAATGCCAAGATAATCAGCTCCTCGTTTTGAAGGAACAGGGTTAATTGTACTGTTGAACTCCTGCAGTGAAATGACTCTGTTACATGGCGCATAAATGACAGATTTACTAAATTATACCAGCGGGTGTACAAAAGTTGAAGAGCATACACAACCCCCAACCATAAGAATTGAGAACTTCAAATAAAATAAAGAGAATTAAGGCCAAATATGAGTGGAAGCAGACGGTTTCGGTGAGGACATGTAATAGGCATGGCTCTTAAGAAAATGAAACCACAGCAGTAACATGGTCAACCAAAGGAAGTGGTGGATCTTCTACCTCAAACAACTCAGTGCCACTGCTGGTCCTCTCCTGAAAGAGAAGGTGAAAATTGATTGCCTACATTTTTTAACAAGTCAGGCCTCAGACCATACAAACCGGGCTAAGGAGCCATCTTCCATGATGGGTGTGGAAGAGCATGGCCAGACACCTGAAGTTATGGTTCAACAACCCACCTTCAGGCTGTTGTGACTATGACTCCTACTGTTGTTATGACAGTTTTCTGAAAGCGAAGGACGTGCAGGCCTCTCTCATGTTAGAAAAGGTGCTGCCCTTCTCTCAGCACAAGAGGCACCCAAATAGTCATGGATTTTCCCCCATTAAAGTCCCTTAGGAGGGACTGCTACTGACTGCCTTGCCCAGCAAAACCCAGAGCATCTGGGTTCACCTATTTCTCTGGTTCCACTGGTACAAATCGTAACACCAGAGGTATGGCCATGTAGCGAACGATCGCTCGAGTTCAGCATCAATCAAACAGTAATAAATTAAAGCGGTTAGCCTGAACTCAGAGCTGTCACTCAGCAAGTAACCTTTCCTGTTGGAAATAAAATTTAAACAATTTAATTTTTATATTTTGAAAAAAAAAAAGGAAAAAAAAAAAAGAAAAAAAAAACAAAAAGAACTGACTTGCTTCTGCCTTACTTTGTGACCTTTCATTTTCCAGATATTAGTTCAGTGCTTGGTAAATAAGAAGCTTTCAAAAATAAAGGAAAGGGAAAAAGAAATCAATATTTTTTTGTCCATTTAGCAGGCCTCTCACAGTTCAGCGACATTCAGGAAGCAGTGAGTAAAGAGACAAGGAATCAATGTGTAGGAGAAGGCTGCAGATCATATTCAACCTGCTCAGCTAGGCAATCAATAGTGCTCCTCCAGCTTCTACTTAGAAATTCAAGTGAATTGGTTAGGTGGTAATGTAAAACAAATGCAGAGGATAGAGTGTCTGCAATGGAAAAGGCCATTTGGGTACAACAGATTTTTTTTTACAGTGTCCTACTCCTCTTGACAGTCTTTTTGCTTCCAGACAGAATTTCTTGAGGCCACCCTCAATCTTGCAGATGACAGGGGAGTCCCAGAGTAGGTCTGGGCTGCATCTCTACCTCCTCCCTGGTGGGAAGGAGTTTTAGTTTAAATGAGAACCAGGTCCAGTTCATCTTTGAGATCACAAGCCACTTGCTCTAGAAAGTGGCATTTTATATTTATTTATTCAATAAAAAGCAGACTAGTGCTCATATTATGCAGAATATTTAATATAATAATTGCCTATTTATTGTAATTGGTTCATTTATGACTTTAGACTACTTCCTATTATCCTGACATTCTTCCAGCACATAATAGTTCACTGGACCTAGAAGGAAAGAGAGACCACATAGTCCACCTTTCCATAACACACTTATTTAAAGTTGACATAAAGATTCTATTAGAATAGTTTCCACATATACGATTAATCTGCCATTTGATAGGTCCCAAGAGAACAAAAGTGCTCACAGGCTAGAGATTTCTCTAACTCTGTTGATTTTAAGTTAATTTATTTCAGGAAACAAGCTCCAGATAAGTGGGAATTGTGAGAAAATATCAATTTGGAGAAAAACCTGTTTCATTTGGTTTCTATGGGGAGATTCAACTGCCAAGCAAAATTATTCTCTTCTTGGGAACAGGTGCACCCATCTGAGGCTGAAGGGGCTTCCTGTGTAAGTATGAATATTGCTAGAGATGTCCAAGGCCATTCCCAATCATTTAACATATTTTGTAGTGGCTTTAGCATTAGCTTCATTCTTTTAATTTTTTTTCCCTAAAGTCACCTATTTGCTTTACAGGCATTAAGTTGAAGTGTATGACATAGGCAGAGCCAAAAGAGTCTTGTGATGTATCTAGATAGGAATCTATCATTTAGATAGCCCCACTCTTAAAGGGAGTCTGCAGCAAATACAGAAAATAGACCCCTTCTCCTCAGACTAATTTCCACATGTGCACTTCTGAGCTGACTCCTGACCTCTGCTATAACTCCTAATATTCCCGCTTCACTCTCTGCAGACTCATTCGCACTCAAATTTCATCTCAAGCTCATCATTTGCCTTCAGACTTCTTCTTGGGAAAGTACAACATACAATCTTTCTCATGGAGTTACTTTTATGGATTAAAGCTTTCCCATTTCAGCAATAATTATGATTTCTTGTCCTATGCTCACATTCATTAAAGAACAGCACGTTGCTCTATCCTTTATGTGATCTATTTTTTTCTCTGTGTCTGCACATTTTCTAAGTGGGTTCCAACTAAAGAAAAGCAGTTTCGTATAGCTGCCCCAAAGCCTCAAAACAATATTCATTGGTGGTGATGGTAGAGCAGTTCCAAGTTTATCTTCCCTGCAACGGGGCTAGAGTTCTCTTCTGTTCTGGGACCAAATGACACAGTTTCAGCTCGGGAGTTGGGAATTCGAGACTTCTCTAAGAGGCATCTGTTTCATTTCGGGTAGGCAGCCATCGCACACGGCCACTTCTCTCTTTCTGGCAACTCCCACAGTCTCTCTGAGGACTCAGCTCCCCGGCACACCATGAGAGCAGGTTGTTTGCACTGATTACTGCCCAGTGCTGTCAGCACTTCCCCAGCCAGGTGGCAATGACATCTGCAGAAGGCCCATTTCGGTTTAACAAAAGCAATTCCTATTTCTACAGAGCTGCCTGCCTGGAGTGATACAGCAACAACTGCCAAACAGTGCAGGCTTCTTCCAGTATTTCAAAGCTGCAGTACTTAAACTTCAAGGTTCACACAAGTGGTAGTGATATATGAGGGAGCCTTCCTTGTCTCTTTTAACGCCTTCAGACCTCTCCGCTGCGCTTTCGGTGGAGATGAGATATGGAATTACAGAACAGCCGTCTTCCTCAAGTGCTGCCTGGTGGGAATGAGATGGGCTGCACAATGTCTGCTAGCAGGAAATTGCATAACTAGAGGCCAGAGACAAAACAGAAGCCAATCTCATGACAGAGGGAAACCACAATTATGCTGCTCCTCTCATTCACATAGAGCAATGGTTGCTGACAGCCTCGTATAGCTCCCTCTTTATTCCATGACCACAAAAACTTATGGGGCAGGGGAGACGAGGACGCTCGCTCCTACAAACATCCTTCCCAGCCACCAGGAAGTGACAGCGATTTGAGCTGGCTGTACATGGGGAAGGTTGCAGCTGCCTTTGGCCACCTCCCAGAGTCAGAGGGTTACGGGTCCCCGCCACAAAGCACATCAATAAAACCACCAGAGCTGCCGGAGGTTTTCTTTTAACTCTCAATTTTTCTTTTTTCAAGCTGCCTCCCTTAACATTTCCTCCCCCGCCGCAGCTTGCAGAATGTCCCACTGGACATGGCCGTGCTTCCCAAAACCCCGGTGAGGAGCAGCACCCGCACGGGCACAACTTGGTCAGAGGAGCCTCCTCCGCACGCCCACAACCTGGCTGCTGCAAAACAACAGAAAACAACCTTTCTGCCCCAGAACTACTCAGACAGTGCCCTGAACCTGTTCCTATTTCCCCCCGGGCAAAACTTGGGGATTTTTTCTTGACAAGAAGAGGAGTGAGTTGGCAGAGGGCCCAGGTGCGAGGCCTAGCGCGGGGCGGGCAGGATGCGGGGCCACAGTGTGGGCACCCGCCGGGCCCCACGGGCCGAGGGGAAGGGCCCTGCGACCGGCACAAGCACCAACACAGCCCCAGTTACCCCAGCTGGAGCTTCAGCAGCTCCTTCCATGGCCCAGACCATCGCAGGGCAGCCGGCCTGTTCCGCGCGGCTGTTCTCAACAAACCCCTGAGCAAGGGGACGTTTTTTGCTCGCTGCCCATGTTCTTCAGCAGTTTGTCCAGAGAGCTGCTGGCCAGGCCTCTCTCTGAGGCATATAATTAATTTCTTTTAAAAAATCATTTTTAATTGGGGTTACATGTGCCTCACTACGGGTGTTTGGTGCCAGGATTTTCCCTTGCTCTCACTGGGTGATGGTGCTGGCTGGTTTAAGTAAGGGATAAAATGATTATCCTGATACAAATTATGTGAACTGTTGCTGCTTTTTTTTGGCCAGAAATGAGCTAGCATCTTTTCAGTTCAGTTATTAGCATAAAATAATTAGACTTTGGAGTATATTTTCCTCCCAGTGCACATACATAATTTGCATCAACATTAACAGCAGCTTCTCTATTCACACTCATTGAAAAGAGGCTGTACCCCAAGGGACTGCGATAGGCCAAACCCTAAATATGTTTTTGCTTATCATTGAAGATTTCCACACCCCCTGAAAAACTGCTGTTCTCATTCTATACTTTTGCTCTTCCTAGCTTACTTCCACCGAGACAAATACTTAGCAGATCAAAAAATTCATTTACTCAGGTTTCACAAGCGATCAAAAAAGATGCAGGCAAATTCTACAGAAATCACTCTTTACGTCCAAACTTTAAGATCCAATTCCTGCTATAGATTCCTTTAACGAAAAAGCTTCCTTTTGATGAAGAAAACACACCTCTTTGTTACAAAAAGCGATGACTCTCCAGCTAATATTTAAAATGTCTGCTGCATGGCTAATACTAACACTGCCTGCACATTTATGGGCACTTCTTAATTCCTTGGTTCTTATTTGGAACTCCTTCACAGACCCTTCCTTCCCACTGAAGGAAAATCTAGGGAAATCAACTACTATAGCATAAGAATCACCTATAAAATTGGTTTGACCAAGTATCTAAATTGGGATATAGAGTCATATTTATCTTGGGCCACATCAGTCTAAATAAATCAAAACCATCAGTGCTAAATGGTAGGATCACAGACGTAGTAAGCTCCTGACAATACCATGACATCAGAGATGAACTCTTTTGTTCTGGAGCCTTTTCTTTTACGGGTCAAGATAGCTGTATCCATGAATGACCGTCACAGCAGGGAAGCAATGAAGACTGAAGCACAGTGCCAGAAAACAGCACAATTACATCTGGAATGAAACTGCCCCTTTTTACCAAAGTCTTGGCTTAAAATGAACTCTCTTTTATGAGCCTCCTGCTAACAACAGTTTTCTGCAAAATAGGGAACAATGAGCTAAGAATAGAGAAAAACCTGGAAAAGGTTCCTGAAAAGAACTCTAAATTATAATCCACCTCTGTTGGGTCAGACCCACCCCATTTCTCAGCCCTTTTCACTAGGGGCAAACCCAGTTTAAGTTTTTCCTTCTTGTTTCTCCTCACCCCTTGGCACCTTGGACAGTAGAGCAGAGGAGACCAGGGAACTGCAGCAGCTTAGAAACGATCGTTTCCTTGCATGGTATTTTTTAAATACAGTCGTAGTCCTGACCCCAACATCAGCCATCTGTGCATCAAGTAAGGTGGGAATGGTGCCAGAGGAACAGATAGTCAGGACAAAGGATCCAGGAATATCTAAAATCAGGAACACCACTTAGAAAAACATAAGGTGAAACCACATTCAGTGGAACCACAGTGCACATTTGCCATTAGCTTCTTGGCTACAATTCAAATCTACAGAAGTGCAAAGACCCAGATTCCCTTTCCACTCGCTCAAGGGTATATACAGACTCACTCCATTCCCTTCAGCAAAATTACTTCAGATTTTTCACTGCTGCAAATTAGAGCAACATCTATCTGTGTTTAACACTGTCCTGTGAGGAGGGAAATTGTTAAAAGCCTCCCTCCAGCTGAAGTTCAGTCTTGCTGTGCTGAACTTACAAGGACAAGTTATTACTCTTTGCTTCAGCTCCTGCAAAGCTTCATGGATCACTATGCCTGGGCTTGGGAGGCGATGTGCCTGTGTTCAATCCCACTGAAATTCTGAAAAAAATCACAGTGTGATCCCTGATTCATATGCTCCTCTTTTTCAAGCCAGATCCCCTTTCCTCTGCATGTGCCTGGATGTTCCTTTCTCTATATACAAATCTGTTTTCTGAGTCCTTTACATTTCTGACATGGATGTCTGGATAACACATCCTCTGCATTGACTGCAAACAGAAGTACTGGTGGACACACAAATGGTTACAAACACACCAAATTTAGGGAGAGCTTACTTTGTTATCTTCATAGAACCTTCATGAAAATCCATCGAGTCCAGAAGAGGCACTGCTTAGTTTCAGTGAAAAAATGATGTAAGCTTCTTATGAAAAATACATCTGAAAATAATAATTCCCTTTCCTGTTTTCAACCCTCATAACCACAACAACAACAACAAAATCAGAACGGAGATAAGTTCTCTCATATGCCCCTTCTCAAGCCCCTCTCTTAGTTTAAATCAGGACTTGATAAAAGACGCTTGAATCAGAAGAAAAACATTTATCATGTCTACCAGCTCACCTAGTTAGTTTGGAGAGATGGTTGCTCTTTTTATCAGGCACATGCAATAAAAGAGATTTTAAATTACTTCAAAAAGTGGATGAAAACTATTCAGCATTTCATTTCACATCTCCATCTAAATGGTAATACGCTCAGTGAAGACAGAACATCAGCCTGTAGGCAGTGCTGTAATTTGGGATCAGTGCTACCAAGCTGCCATGTCCTGGTGCTACACTGATGCCCCTGGCACGTGGGGCAGAAAAACTGAAAGAACCCGAACACCAGCCTGTTATTTGTAAACTCCTAAGGGACTTCAATTTCTATACATAAATAAAATAGTGAAAACTGTGCAACTCCTACACAACCTTGCCTTGCCTTCTGGGAAATGCTTCACCCTCATATTATACATGCAGGAATCTGGGCATGGTTAGTCAAATTAGTCCTGCATAGTTTATGCAAAAAATAAAGACCCATTGGGCAGCGAAAAAATAAAACAATAAATGAAATATGGAAAATGTTACTTAGGATAAAGTCTCCTGAGCACAAAGACCTCTCACTTGGATCTCCATCAATGCCACAGAGGGAAATGTGCTTTCTGCATCTGCTGCTGCTGCCAGCACCCGGAGGGAGCAGGTGTAGTCCTGGAAAAGCTGGAAGGAACCATGGGGAAGCAGCGATGGGATCCGAGGCAAGACCGCCAGCACTGCAGCCTGCCCAGGGACAGACGCCTCCAAACAATTCTGTGATTATATTACGCTCAGGTAGCATCCAGCACAGTAATTTCCCCTGTGCCTCTAGCTCATGCATGTGGAAACACTAAACGACAACAGTAATTACAGCTTAAGGTTATTGTCCTTTGTCTTCTTGGCTAAGCTCATCTTTTAGTTTTCCCCTGTGGTTCTTACTTCAGTTCCTCATTGCCCAGGTTTGGCCAAGACCACTGACCACCACACACGGCTACAGCCCAGCCTCTTCTTCAGCCACGGCGGTAATGGGACATCTGGAATTTTTTCTTCTGCTTTACAGACCTATTGGAAACTTTAAAGTCCCTCTCTTTTCCCTCTAGGAAATCTCTATGGATTTCCTTCATGTGTGAAATGGGCCTTATCCATATTTGAAACATGATTTGATATCTTTTTAAAGAGTATTTTCATATATATTGTAAATAGTCAACTTATACACTTGCTGACACGCGTCTGATGGACAAACAGATCATTCCTGTGGGTGATCTTCAAGTGTTCAGTCCCCAGATCAGCCCCTTTCTCATTGTTTTCTATTTTGTAAGCAGGCAGAAATTATTTGCAAAGAGTTTTTGACTTTCTGCCTCAGACTGAATTATTCATTGTTTTCAAGTCAGGTAGTAATGCACCTTGCACAAGCATCTCAAATACAGGGCTAGTAAGAAGAAAAGCACAAGTAAAAACCAGCTATCCTTACCAGAGTATTTTTATTCTTCACACACAGACATTCACCACTGCACACTGGATGCCATGACACGACTCGACTTCAATTTCACTCATCCCACTAAAAAGCAATGTCCTTTTTTAAGCCTCCCTATCTCCATCTGGAATTTGCATTTCTTTCAGACACTCTAATTTTCGTCCAGCCCTCACCAACATACGAAAACAAGTGAGAACATTTCAAAAATAACCCCCAAATTCCAATGATACAAATATATATATATCAACTCTGAGCTTCAACAAAAAGGCAACAAATATATGTATATGTTTTTGCAACAACAACAAATATATATATATTTATGGTATATATATTGGTATATATATGGTGTATATATATTGGTGTATATATATTTGGTATATATACCTAATCAGGTATAAAAAAAAGTGTGCTGCAAATGTCTTTGTTCAGCAACTGGGCAGAGCAAACCACTGGCCTGGGCCAAGTCTCCTTCATTTCCATTGCTCAAGAAAGGCCATGGGCCAACAACTCTGTAGAGGTGAATGACACCTACCTGTTTTTTTAGCCAACTGAAATGATTCAAAACAATAAAATATTTTTACTTTAATTCAGCATTTAAAGTATAAAAATGCAGATTCTGTTTCTGTCACTTTGAGGTTTGCACCATCAGAAAAAAAAAGATTTTAAATCTTCTTCAAAATACTTTTTTGCCCTTTGGAAAATAATTTTTTTTTCACTCCCAACCAGTTTCGTCTTTCATAAGCTCTTTTTAAAACATAACCTGCCTAAACAATGAAAAGATGCCTGAGCTTTATGAGACATGAGTATGGCTAAATCTGAAACTAAGGAATTTAAAGAGTGAGAAGGACGATTCTCTTTCCCTTTTTCAGAACAGTAGTAGTCCACACAGAAATACTCTTCTATAGCAAGCAAGGGAATTACTCCAAGAAAAGTTCATGTTCCAAAAGAAATAAAATGGATTTCAATCAATGTCTTCCCAGGAGATTACTGTGGTTCAAAGAATAACATAAAGAAGAAGGCAGTGTTCAATTATGTCAGTATTCCCTGTTCTCAGCGTAGCAGAATTTTGGTCCAAACTCTGTCAGAGTGCTTGGTAGTACCAGATCCATTAAATGCAAAAGGCTGAATCTTAAAAGAAGAATTCAGTTTGTTCTTAGCTGACAAATACAGCAGTAATAACGGGGTATATAATGTTTATAACAGTAATAACAGGGTATTTAATGTTTATAAGAGGAACCTCACATTTTTAAGCCGCTCTGCAGGCAGTGCCTAGAAAAACACACGCAGCTTTTCCGAACAGCAGAGGGGCTGGGACCGCAGGTGCCGGCTGGAGCCGGGGACTCCCTGTTCCGCAGGGACAAACCCTGCAGGCAGAAGAGCACCCAGCCCCGTGGAGCCCCGCGCACGGAGGAGGCGACGCCGCGAGGCAGCCGAGAACTGGCTGAGGGCCACGGAAAGCAGCGAGGGGCCGTGCTGGGGATGGGACAGAACCACAGAATGATTGAGTTTGGGAGAGACCTCAGGGTGGCACAGGGTGGCAGTCAGGTGGGTTTGAAGACCTCCAGAGAAGGAGCCTCCACAACCTCCCTGGGCAGCCTGTGCCAGGGCTCTGTCACCCTCACAGTGAAGAAGTTCCTCCTCACCTGGAGATGGAACTTCCCGTGTTTCAGCTTATTACCCATTTTCATTCATATATGATATCAACCACTCATCTAAAAGGCCCAGTGGAGGTCAGTGCCCTAATTTCAAATTTAAACCATAGCAGAGGCTTCTATTAAAGTAGTTGCCTTCAGCAAGCCCACTTTATTACTGTCACAGATTTAGATTTACACACTAGGATAACCCTTCAAAGTGAATATTCTGTAGCCAAGCTGGCAGCAGTAATGAAACGTAAAACGAGTGGCCCATTTTAATAACAGAAAACCCTTCCTATAAAGTCTATTCAACAGCAGAGTTCACAAAAAAATAAAGAATGACAACAAGAAAAGCCCCCAAACCCACACATCTTTCACCACCTCCCACTGCACTGATCAGGAACCTGAAGTGCAGTATGTTCTTTCCTGTTGTTTCCAAGCTCATGTTGGGAACAGAATCTGTGTTTTCACAGTCCCACACCAAAGCTCTGCTCACTGCACTAAGCAGTCCCTCACACTAGAGCACACAGATAAATAGGATTCATTTTTATTTCGTTTCCTCCATGAAAACATTCATACCTAGGGGTTAATAAGAACTAGTGAGCTTCTATTGTATTTAGCCACTTAAAGAAATGCACATAGCATACAAGGACAAAAGTCAAATTCTAGCTATTTCTAGACTTATTGAGGAGGTAATAGTATTTTATTTGAAAAAAAAAATCTTTTTTTTGCTCATTTTCTGTCAACAAATACAGGGCTCAGAAGTCTTCTAACATCCAAAATCAGTTGGTTTTACTCCATTATTGTTTTTAGTTCACTGTTGTTATCCATCAGTAAACAGCTACTTTAGTATACTTCTACCCTAAAGAAATTTATTAAGGCAGAATATGTAACTGAGCTGAGAGAAAAGATAAATAGTGGGAGGGAGCTCTTGCTTCTTCAAGGCAGAATATTTTATATAAATCCAGTCAATGCATGCTACATCTCACCAGTAGAACCTTTGGACTAGTCACTGTTGGTTTTATTTATTTTATTGAGCTGAAGAGGCATAAGCTGCAGTGTCAAGGAGTTGGAGACAAGGGAACAGTAAAAGCTCAGACTCAAAACTGAAAATTTCCATTTTCAATGGAAGTAGCTGTAGAAGTCAGGGACAAATGGCACTTTTCTTAGGGAGAATTTTTTTAATAATAGAAGATAGAGCTAGTACCTGACCTAGTCATCTTGACTCCCTATAGGTAAAGGGAAGGTTAAAAACCTCCCATGCTACATGGCACGTTCTGCTTTTCTTGGTGAGCTCTTCAGGAGAGTCCTCAAGACATTTCCATTGCACTGACCAGTCAGTTGCTGCTTTCTGTTTTTTTTTTGTTTGTTTGTTTGTTTGTTTTGTTTTTTTAAAAAAAGGTTAATTTGAACCTAAGTTCAAAGCAATTGTCTTAAATCATTCTGTTGTCAGGATGGAATTTCCAGAACATTTATCATTTATCTATTGCATTTTACACATCTACTGCAGAATGAATGGAATTGATGCTTGCACACATTTGACTGAACTGCTGTTCTATACGAAGTCAGGCAATGGGGACTGTCACATGTGAACTGTATACATTTAATCAGATAAATTCCACCCTGCCTCCTAAATACACGTGTAAAACAGAGACAGATGAGGACTTTGTCTACTTACTGCAGTGCAAAATTGTTTTCCATTCCAATGAGCTGTTCACAGATTTTCCTGATTAATACTTGAGGAATGGACAGTGGAAACAGCCTCATTCTCCACATGGGCTAGAGACCTTCAGGACAAGCTGGGCTTGGAACTGACTTCAGTGAGACACAGATGATACTGAGCACGTTAAAAGATACTGCACCTCCACTCTCCAACACCACACACACACACAGAAATAACACGCTAACTAGGATATAACATACCCATCCCAAGATTAACAAATATTTAACATATTGCTCCGTTTTTCATCTCATTGCTACAAAAAGCTATTTTAGTACAACCTAGGTCCCTGCTTTCCTGAGACAAGATGCAAGTTTTGGTGTGTTGTTCAGCTAAAAACCTATGGTTGCGATATCTACATACACCAGCTGCGAAGGAATCAGAATTTGACCAAGACCTACATATGGACACAATCAGTACTCACTCCCTTGCAAGCCTTACATCCATTGGATTTTTATCCCCTAGCTTCATCCTCTGTTGTCTCACATCCTTTTCAGCACAAATTTCAGCACAAGCAATACAGCTATTTATCATGTGCAGTGGTGGCATGCATGATTTGGTATCCTAACACTGCGAGCACGTCCGTTACACAGGAGGAATGTAACAACGCCCGTGTTCTGCCAGCCTCCCACAGCATATGTATTTTGGTCTCTCGGGAGCTTCAAGCACACTGGATTTCACAATCCCCTTAGTCCACTAAGAGGACTACAGAGGTCTGAGAGAACTTAAAAAACTATTGAGGCCATTTGTTATTCAACTTTTACCTCCCTAGAGCAACACATTTACTCCTCATGCTAGAAAACTAGAAGTTCTCTATCCTAAAACCGATGATTTTAAGCCTGTGTCGCTCATGGCTAACATAGATCTTGTCTGTAATTAATTCAGTGTATGGAAAAAAAATACACACACACACACATCCCGTCCATTTGAAATTCATAGGTAGGAGACAATTTACTCAACAAGGGTTATCTTAATGGCAAAGCCTGGTCAACTTACCATATGTTGTTTTTTCACCATATTTTATTCCCACATAGGCTAAGTATATTAGCTCCAAATGAACATATACTGCTAGATCACTGTGAAATAAAACTCTCCAGATGGAGCCCCAATTTATACCAGTGATCTATGGCCACTTATGTGAAAGTGGCCATTTATGCCACTGCACTTATGCAAAAGCTTAAAGCAATAACTAAAACGTGTAGATTTCTTCACTGTTCTTCATCTTATTGGGAGTCTGACCTTTTAATGTAGCGGTATCTCACTATTTAATACTTTATCACATATGACACTGATAAACACAGAGAGAAGACCCTTTATCATTTATGTACATTGGGAGGAAATACAGAGAAATGACAATAGAAAATATCAGAAGAAGAAAATGCTGAAAAAAAGGACTGAGAGAGCAAGGGAATAGGACAGAAAGTGACAATCCTGAAGATTAACTCACATATTCTCATCTATATTCCCATCCCCTTCAATAACAAAAACAATACATCAATTATTTAGTGACTAAATTAGGAACAGATTGTGTTGTCTGTATTCATCTGCCACTAGCAACACGGAGAGAGTCACTAAAGACTAGGAAGAGCAGGGAGTCCTAAATATATACACACCTACTCTATATACTGTAATTAGAAAGATAAGTAGTTCCCTCAAAGATGACACAGAATAATAGTTTATATGTCTGTTATTTAGCATATATTTCTGATAGTTCTGTAACCTAGGGAAGAACATTAAGCCAAAATAAACAGCTGAAGCAGCTTGCTGTTTAAGCTTGACTTACTGTACTTGATTCTCACAGTGATAATGGTTTATAGAGAATTACACCAGGCTATATTTTAATTTCTCACCTAAATTACAAATTTAACATTACACTACAAACATTCCTAAGCACATATAAACTGTGTGAGTACGAAGACAAATTTGTGTTGTACTGACCTCGTAGCATTCTAAGTTGAAGATATAATATAGAATGAGCACGGTTGAAGAGAAAGCTTAAAAATAGTTCTGAGACTAACTGCAGCAGCAAGCACTACAAAAGATAATTATCTTTTAGTCTATAAGACATTAGGAATTGATAATTTGTGAAAATCACACTTTTTTTTGATCAGGTCATGTACTGCTAAAGAGGTCATCAGAAAAATTTTAAATTCAAAAGTGTGTACAGTTTTAAAAACATTATTTGGAATGTCACAGGATATAAAATGTCTGTGAATGTGAGTTATGAAAAATCTTTAATATTCATAATTTAACTCAGGGTCTGATCCAGAGTACTTTTTCCTATTAGATCCTATGAGAAGTCTCACCCAAATCCATGAGACTGCTTAGGACCTCAGTCTTCCCACCCAATTGGTGGGGAACCTCCTTATTAGGTTCCCTTAGGGGAACCTATTCCTCACTATTGGAAAGTTCAAAGACACTTAATATAGAAAAAAATAAAAAAAAAAGGTTAGCATAGTAGAAAACATTTAAGAAAAGCAGTAAGAATAAAAAGACATGTATTTAAATATCCCATGGAAGTCAGAAAATGCTGGCGGGAGAGGTAATAAAATAGCCTCTAAATAAAATATATATATATATTTAAAATTATCTAAATTCTATCAGATAAGGACCATTTATTTCCAAATTGTTACAACTGTACAATAAATAACACAAACACCCGATATATTCTTTAGTATAAGAATAATTTTTTCAATAAATGCATATACAATTTTTGGTTTTGCACCTCATTTTGGTTGGAATTTCTGCAAGCTGCTGTAGTCTGTGCATGTTACTTCACACCTAACCCTTCAGAAGCATTTACTGCTGCAAGGGGCACCAAGTGACAGTTTGCATATGGCAGCAGTTATAAAAGAAAACAGCGAATTGACCACTTGGATCCAAGAGACTAAGCAGCACCCTCAAAACACTTTCAACTCAAAATCCAACAACTATTCCCCATTGGAGACGTAATAGATGCTAGCGCACACTTGCAGACTTCAGGAAGACATGCAGACCCAGAGGTTAATACTCCAACTGTGTTCAGTACACAAATTTTATTCTGCTCAGGAGCAGGGCAAAACAAGGGCATGGGATAACTTCAGGTCCTCAGTGGATTAGGAAAGCTGTTTATTCCTCGTTCTTCACATTGAATTAAAATCTAAGGACAAGACACCTTAGGAATTCCAGCCCTCAAGGAATTCCTCAAGGAATTCCAGCCCAGAGCAAGTGGAATGAGGATGACAGATGTTTCAGTAAACCATTTACTTACTGGACCAAAGCGAAGGGCGTATTTTATTGTAAAAGGAGTCATGGGTCAATCTTAGCTTGAGGAGAGAAAAAAAAAAAGAAAACTATTGATAATTAAATAGGAAAAATAACAGCAATATCATGGTTAGTATAAAGCTTAATTCTGTCCCTCTGCCTCCAAACATCTTGAACTAGTCATTGCCCTTGAAATCAGCAAGCAGGAAAGGGTTGGTCATGGTTTAAGGACCTAAATGGATACATTCTGCATTGCTCTGTAGCTACTTCTCAAATAAAGCAGGGACTGGGTCCCCCAAATGCTGCACTTTACGGCTTTTTTTATAACTCCCCCCCCCCCCGCACATATTCAAGATAATTCCCATGTAAGCAGGATTTACAGAAAATCTAACTAGTATAATAGAACTGCAAAAGGCAAAGCATATTTCAATTCGGTTACAGGACTTCATAAAGCTTTTGGAATATGTCCAGCTCTTTTCAAAAATAAATAAATAAAGCAGCCTAACAGTGGCTTCCACTCTCCAGTAAGTAAATTATATTTATTTTCTATTACAACACGGTTGTTTCATGATACAAGGAGTCAGTCAATAGCAAGCCTGTAATTCTAGATAATTAACACAGTAAACGTGTTAATAGGCCAAACGCTACCTGTGCTTTTGGTTTTTGCATGTTTTGTTTTTGATTTTTGCCTCAGTTGTTCTTGTGTGAGATCAGGTTACGTTTCCCTGTCAGAGACGCTGTGACGATAAAACACATTAATGACAGGGAGATGCCAGGCCACTACGGCAGCAACAACAGGACAATAAAAGAGGGCATAAGTAACAGCTGGGAGTCATTTGGCTGCATTTATCATCCGGAAATTTGATTTCATTCGTATAAATTCCCACACAGCTCAAGATAAATGGGAAGTTAGGGGACAAACTCAGTGAAAAGTGAAAACAACAACTGCACTTGCCCCAACACAGCGTCTGACCCCTTCAGACAGGGCTGGATATTAGGGTCACATAATGAAGAGATATTTTCTGCACAGAACTCTAAGTTCTATCAAGACCTGCCCATCTATATATCTGGATGTATGTGTTGCTATCTGTGACCCTGCCCCGCTCCCCTCCCAACGGCCGCCGCCTCCCCGCCCAGGCCCGCGGCCGCTCTTACCCTGCCGGCCGGGGCTCCCGCTGCTCCCGGGCGGGGAAACCTCCGGCCCGGGACTCGCCCCCGGGCCACGGGGCGCCTCACGGGGAGCCCGTCCCGGGCCTCCTGCCCGAAAGCACCACGAGCACCTCAGCCTCGCCGCTCCGCTCCCTGCCCCGCCTCTCTCGGAGCTCTCCGAAGGGAGCGGAGCCAACGGGCGGCAGCCATCTTGGATGTGGGCGCTCCCGCAGCCCCCGCGCGGCCGCCATGTCCCGGCCGCCCGCCCGCCTGTGGGTGCCGCCCGCCCTGGGCAGCCCCTTCCCCGCTGCCTCTTCCACAGCACCGTGCACCTCCTTCAGCCCCTGCCCCTGCCCCTGCCCCTGCCCCTGCCCCTGCCCCTGCCCTCTCTCCGGGTGGCAGCTTGGTGACCCTCCACCCGAAGTGGCTTTTTGGTGTATTTTCATAGTCATTTAAATTAGTCATGTAAATTAGGCGGCATTACATAAATTAATGTAAATTAACCATGTGTGGGTTAAGCGGGGTTGCACTGACAACTGCCAAGTGATAGTCCTCTGCAGCTGGGAGTGTTGAAAACCTATGGAGAGCACTGTCCTCTCTTGGAAAGGTCTTCTGCCAGTATCTGAATAACATAAAACCTGCAGGCTCATGAATAGACAAAAACAATATCAACTTGGAAAAGCAATGTTTTAAAACTAAGCCATGAAGTTCTCTTTTTTTTCATTAATTGCAGCAGTTGTTTTGTTTTAGTCAAAATATATAACTTATATATAACTTTTATATATATATATATAAATATATAACTTATATAGGCACACGTGAAGAGAGCCAGAGAGAGGAAGGCTTGCCCTGGGTAGAGGAAGAGTGGGTCAGGGAGCATCTAGGGAGACTCGACA
>JAVCKT010008842.1:0-56301 GCA_032273925.1 Rhynchotus rufescens | reverse complement strand
TTAATTAAAAAAAAAAAAAAAAAAAAAAAAAGCCTCCTAGCCTACAAAATCACTCAACTTTTGACATTTTTTTTTAATGAGAAAATTCATAAAGTGGCCAAAGCAATATGCTGCTTTGAGGACCCTATATCATTTATATTTAGTTAGCATGGATAAAAAGAGCACCCTTGTTCAAGGGTCGCTATGGTCTGTGACTGTTTCGTAATTCAGGAGAAAAAAGAGCAGATTCTACTCCGTCTTGCTTCTGAGAAAACAGCCTTCACTCATAGAACTGAAGGAAACTCTCCGCTAGAAACCTGAGGGGTATGATAATATTTCTGAGGACTCTAATTGCATCCAGAATTAATTATGCACATTGATATCTTGGAGGGGAGAGATTTCACTTGGCTACTCGTAGCAACCTGAACACGGGATGCTTAACCCAAGCTAGAAAGGAACGTACCATGATGACTTATGACACCTCCTATCTGAGATGTACGTCCCAGAATCTTTGTTGTCAGAGGTGAGAAACAGCCGCTTCGGAGGACAGTTTATCCCAGCTATCCCAGCCCACTATGTAAGCCTGGGCTGAGAGCTCCATATGTCTGCACAGAGATCAGGGGCAGAGCCTTCATGATTAACTCAGATTAGGTGCTGAGGGGAGAATTAATCTCACTTAACTGTAGCCATTTAAAATGTAAGCCCCTAGTTTTCAGCCAGGTTTCCTGCCTTTATCAGTGAAAGGTCACTCAAAAGGCTATCTCATGACATCTCTATTTTAGACACTTATCTAAGGAGGGATGAATCCAATAGAGGGGCGCATGACAACAGAAGAGGTTTGGGGTGAAAAGCTTCCTAACAAAGGCATGTGAAGAAAGTGCTAAAATTAAATGGATAAGACCAGGCCTTAGGGTGTCAAATGAGAAAAGAGCATGGCTTAAGAAACATTTTCAACAGAGGCGGAGGAGAATGGGTACTGGATTATACCAGTGAAACTTGTTTTCTATCATGACCAAGCTACAGTAAGTGCTCTTCATATTTAGCCTTAGAAGAATCATTTACCATTTTCAGGGTGTGAAGATGATGTGTGTTTTTCTGGTGATATTTAGGAAGTCTATCAAAGTTCCACCAGTTCAACTTCCTGATGTCAGCAATGCCAGAGCCTCCACTACCCTAATTTATGGCTTATGGGGCACTGGTTTTGCATTTCTATTTTCTATTTTACTAATGGAATTGAAAATTCAGAAGGCAAAGAAAGTTCCTAATCATAAATATATTCAACGCCTAGCACAGAGTAGTTTTGATTGTGCTTGTGTCCAGTGGCTGCTACTATAACGTTAACACCAGCCCATTTTCCTCCCTAATAATATTGTTTATATCTACTCAAGGACTAAATCTATAATTTTTAGTTGCAAAACAACAGTTTTTTTCTTCTGTTAGTGGAAGAGAGCATGCTGTGGCCTTGCAACAACCCAGCAGAAATCACCTGGCAGCTCGTAGAACTTTCCGGAAGGTAATTCATCACATCCTTCAGTGTCCAAGATGGATACTGCCTGCTCAAGCAGTTGATCATTTTTCTGTTGACCACAATGGAGACTGAACTACCAGCACAAGCAAGAAATATGGGATTTTCTCTAGCCTGCTAAAATTATGCAAGATGAATCATTTTTGGTACTTTCCTTAAACATTACAACTGCTGCGGTAACTTAAGATCAGCAGAATAGAAAGACCAGCCTCCTGTTGTTTCAGACTTTCAGATCTTGTCTTCTCACATAGCCAACAATGGGAAGATGTTATTACATTAAAGTAACACTGAAAGTATATTATTCATTCCTCATCAAGACCTTACAATAACACTGAAGTTAAGCTGTATTCTAGGCCCAAACATGGTCATGATTAAATAGGCTATGTATGATTTCCATGACACTCTTCATTGACTTTCTCTCTGCCATATTTTTACTTATATCTGAAAAATATTAATGAAGAGAGATTTATGAGATCAGGTTGTTTGTACATGTTTATGTGACTGACTGTGCAATGAGTTCCCAAAAACTTTTTTTATCTGAAGGATCACTTTAACTAAATTTGTAAGAACAGTAGGGAATTTCAAGGACATTAAGTTCCTAGAGATTGCACAAAATTAGGTGGCCAAAGGATAAATAGAAGTTCTGTTAGGGTCATTTCTTACTATCTGTCAGATAAATAGGTAAAGGGAAGAGGTACCATGTATATCTCAAATGGAAAAAATCTTCATCTTAACATATCTATTCTTGACTACAAAGAAATAAGCAAAATATGAAAGACAAATAGATTGGAAAATAGATTCCCTAGCTACGTTACTCACAAAACTATGCCATTTTTAGGACTCTTCAACCATCCTGCTGAGAAAACAAAGAATGTGAATGAGTTGAAAGTGAGTGTTGATGTGCTGGGCAGAAATCAGGGAAGAACTGTAAGAACAACCGAAAATGTGGAAAACTTACTCTTCCGTGAAAAACGAAGGAAACTACCACATTTTGCTTAACAAGGTGGTTGCCTGGATCAAAATTCTAAATGCCTGTGCAATTCAAGAATTTCTTACAGTGGAGAGCTTGTTTAGATGGGACACCCAAAATATGTTTGGCCTCTACATATTCTAGGCTAGGAAAAAATCTGCAAATTCATTGCAGTGAAGATAACTAGTAATTGAGATAATTAACAAGTGACATAATGGATTTAAATGGAGATGCAATACTCCTCTCTGCTAGAGACTACAGGCATAGCAATACTTAATGGAAGGGCACAGGAATAATTGAATTGATGTGTCCTGGCTTGGCTTGGCCAGGTGCTGCAGCAGGTGATTGCAATGTTCTTTCTTACAATTACCTTGTAGTCTGTGCTGCCAGAAATGAAAAGTGGACTGTTTTGTTTAGTCAGTACCAGGACACTAGGTGGCCCACAAACCACACACACGTGCAAAAACACACACATACACACACATATCTCAGTGTGCATGTTGCACGCACTCGTCATGAGCTGTTGAAGGCCTTAGAGAACACATCTGTCAGGGCTCTGCTTGGTACTGCCAGGGATATTGCCCATTACATGATTTGTACATATTTAGGCTTAGCCAACCTAAGCTGATTGCAGGTACTTAAAATTGCTTTTGTGCCATGAACACTTAACGCTAAACCTCTTTTAATTTGCACCGTGCTACTCAGAGAGATCATATCATTCTTCTGTGCAATGTAAATTCCCGACCTGGCAATGCTAGCCTGCTGGGGTATTTTTTTTAATAATAATTAAAAAAAGAATTTAATAAGGATTTGAGTTTCTTTATTGAGCTTTTATTGTCCAGTCTTGTAATTGAATCACTCTGCTATGACAGCTCGACTGGAGCTGTTATTAGCAAACTCTATAAACAGTGGACTTGATCCTTTTATGAAAAAGCATTGTAAGGGGAATACTTAATCTGGGCTAGAAAAAAATGAAGCTCTGGGGAAAAAAAATACAATTACTGATTCCAAATATTTAAAACTGTTTCTGTGCCTCCCCACTCTGGCCTCCTCCTCCCTCTGCTTCCCTTCTCCCACCACCCAGCTGCTCAATTCCCTTTTTGTTCTTTGTGCCTTGACACTGTATAACAGAGCTTGTTTGCAATATAATCACCAGGGAGGAAATTTTGTCTAAGAGCAAAGAATTCTCTCTGAGAAGACTAAGCTGCCCCTACTCTTCTCAGAAATTTTGATGGGATTCTTGATGACAACCAAGCACTAGACTCTGTTTTAGCAGACGTTTCGGAAAGCGTGGCAGGATTCATCATACACTGCTGTCACTTAATTTGGGTATCTCCATTGGAGTTAGTCATTCTGGGCTTCCTTTATAGTCAGAAGAATTTTAGTCCAAAAGTAGTCACGGAGTACTGAGTGCATGAAGTAAAAACCCAAACAAGTCAGTTGAAATGTTTCCTAATCCTACTGTGCTTAAGCACTGTCTCCATTGATTGCGAAAGAGCCAAGAACTAGCTCTGTGATGGAGGTCAGCATGGTTGTGGCATGAACATGCATAGAATGAACATGACATATCTATTGTCTTCCAGTTCTACAGCATCTACTTCATTTCCTACATCTTCTTTTGTTTTTATTAAAAAAAACCACAGTATTTTATGCATACACACACACACACACACATATGTGTTCTAGAGATTAGTAAAAGGTCATTTGTATTGTAACAACAGCCAAAAGCTGCCCTCATCATGGGCATAATCAAAGTTCACAGAGAGTTAGACATTAGTCCCTGCTCCCCAAAGCCTATGTTTCTAATGTTGGAGAGTCTCTTTACTCCTCTGTGTGTCCTCTATTCAGTTCATAATTTCTCCGGGGCAAGGGTTATATCTCGTTGTGCATTTAAATAGGTCCTAGGACAACAGGAGCTGAATCTTGGCAGGGGTCACTGTGCCACTAGTATAGCAAACATTTAATCATCATCATAAATAACTGAGCAGAAAATGATGATAGTGAGGTTGAGGGTAATGTTGGTTAATATGTTATCATAATAGTTCTAAGTGAGAGCTTTGACCCGAAGTCCACAGAAATCAGTAGAAATATCATGGAGTTTTTAGTAGCATTTAAGCCAGCTTCCATATACCTCACGTAGGCACCACTAGGCTATTCTACTTTTGCAGGCATCATAGGCAAAACTGTTTTCAAAACAGGAGATACTAGAAACCTAATATTGAAATATGGGAGAAACAAAATATCTGTGTCTCCAAACAAGTAGAGAAAGAGGAGTGATTATGAAGATCATTATGAAGTTGATGTTAAGGAACACGGACAGTCAGGTTTTTGACATATAGTTGTAAGATTCCCTCTAATTTCTGAGGAATCTTGGGCAAATCTCCACTTGGGAAGTGACCTAGGAATGGACAAGAAAAGTAATGTCAACAATTCTTCTGTGAAGAAACCAAGAAAAACAAAAACAAACAAACAAAAAATCCACAAATGAACAAGTGCAGGAAGATCAATCTAGTATGAACACTGGGCAATCAAGTTTGGAGAACATGGAGGACTGGATGAGTGTTGAGAAGATGGATGACAGATGAGGATATAATGAGGGCTGGTACAAGAGTTAAACATTAGGGACAGGGAGGAAAAGTCAGATTCGGGGATAGTAATGGAAATAGAGTGAAGAGCATTTTCTTTTTTCATTTTTCCTTGATGCAGGGGATGTGATGCATCAAGCAAGATGTGTCATTTGGCAGACACAAATGTCAAAGTGTGTAGGAAATTTCTGATAGTTATGACAGAAGTAGGAAAGTGGAAAATAAAGACTTACACAAAGCTTTGTGAGACCAAGTAGTTTGTCTATACTAATTTTAGATTAATTCTAGTAATTACTACAGTTTGTGAATGGCACAAGGACAGGCACATGATGAAAGTCCTGGACAAAGTGGTTGTGATGGAGATTGAGGAAAATGATTAAAAAAAAAAACGTGCATAGCGAGGCCCAAACTTACTTGCAAACATACTAGAGGGAAGAAGACTCCTGTACGTGTATCATAGAATAGAGCATTTAAATAATATTGGAAATTAAGTGAAATTTAGTACTATAAATTATTAATGTATTATTTTAAGTTGTTAATCGCAGGCTGCAAATACTTTATCTGGGAAGAGTTTGAGATCCCATAATCAGTATTCAAATCACTATCTCACTATCTTATCAGTGAGCACTTTTAATGAAATGTCCCCATAGGCAGTGGGGGGCATCTAGTTGCAGACTTGCACTACATAAATGGTTTATTCTGAAGTCTTCTCAGATATGTAGAGCTGGAGGACAAGAGGCAACAGTAACACATGGCTGAAAGGGAAACTGATGGAATATAAAGAAAAATTCTTCACCATGTGGAGCAATTTGCCCAAAATTCAGTTCGAGAAAGGCATGAACAATCCCTATCTTATGGGGAAACTGGCCCCTTTTGAGCATGAAGTTGGGCAGGGGACCTCAAGAGACATCCTCCAATCCAGGAATCCTTATTATTCCACGATAGTATGAGAAACCACTGAGACTTTCAAAACTTCTGAACAAAATAATTTTCATCTTCACAGGATCAACTTTTCATTGAATTCTGACTTGTGCAAAGACTTTGCTGACAGCATCCCTACAGTGATTAGACAACACACATGTGCCTGTGGAGCCCTGAAGTGGGAAGGAAAAGACAAGAAGAGAGAATAAGAAGTCTGCTGACCCTGGGTAGGAAGTCCTTAAGAGCAGATTCAAAACACCCACTGATATCAGCAATAACTGTTTTTTGCTATGAATCGTTGAGAGGGTTTTTTTACTGAGTAATTAATGACTGTGTTGGGGAAAATTGTTATCTTTTACTGTGATTAATTATCTGACTTGCAGACATCATCACTATTTTAAACTGCAATATCTATATTTGAATTGTGATGTACATACAAGCATACATGCCTGGCATTTTTTTCTTTGTAATGCATAGAAAAAAAAATGCAAGCCAATTATTTTAATGTGATGAAATTTAAAAGTTGATCTAGGTGTTTCTATGGTCACAGACCTCTGTTTATAGGTTTAGTCTTCTCATAGTAGTTAAAGAGGAGTTTGCTGACCAATGGGAAAGCAAGACCTCATTCTCCACATTCCATTAGCTTCATAATTCCACATTAAATGATGGGTTTAGTTCCATATGGTGAAGTCTGATATGAAGGAAAAGGGAAAAAAATAGTATATATACCCTCATGCACATATATATAAATATATAGATATGTATATATATATATATACACACCTGATTTCTTTCAGGAAAAGGCATATATTGATGAAGTGAGCAGAAAAAAATTCAAAACGTTGTAATGATTCCTCATGCTGTAGGATTTGCCTGGACCTGGGTTTGGGTTGGAGATTTTTATTTTAAACTTAACTGAATGAATCGCCTCACTGCAATTCTAATTTTCTGCAGTCAGCCTGGAAACCACAACGCGGAATTCTTTCCAGGCGCTGTGACTTTCAACACGTAACCTAAATAACAATACTGTTTTTACCTAATGGTCTAAACATCTTAAGTATTAAATACGGGATAAATTTGTCATGAGGTCAAGAGTTAAGAACTCTTAAATGAAAGAGTAGGGAGAATGTGCAAGCAAGAGACACCAGTAATACGATTTCCATATATCAGTTCTCTTTTCAGGTCAAAATTCCACAGGCAAAAAATGTCTTAAGTTAACACAGCCCCAAGTTTAAGTCAAAGCTATGCAGAAGAAAGGTCCATGCATTCACCTGTTCAGCTTTCACTTGATTCTCCTGGCTCAACAAAAAAGGGCAAATTGAGTATTAGCCAAATGGAAGTCTGGTATCTGCAACTCTTTTGCTAAACATCAGTGCTAAGACACAACTCTTATTCCCAGAGGTGAACTTTCACAGTTGTTCAGGAGACTTTCCCTGACACATATGGTCAAAAGCCTCCTATAAAAGCAAGAACATTACAATCGTGCCTAAAACTAACTCATGTTGTTTTGGGGGTGGGTTGCTGACCACCCATGAGTCGTCTCACAGACAGGTTCTTCCACTCTTTAATAATTTATTTTCTTTGTGAATGTCAGTATTCTGGAGAGATCTGACACCATGTCAGCTCACAGGTAGAAATACAGAGTTTAAGAGAGGAAACAGCTTCCGTCAACCTTCTCTCCAGTTTTCTTCTCTGTCCTGGATCTACTGTGTTGCTGCAATCATGTCATGTCAGTTCTGAACTCTGAGCCCCCCTAGGCTGGAAAGCCCTGGTGTGTGTGCTTGAGCATCCAGGGCACACTGATTTTTAAGGCAATGGTAAACCTATCTGGAATTTCCCTATGCTACCTCCATGCAAGCAGCTTTAGTCCTACGAGGTCTTGGTCATGAAAAAGAGGGCAAGCTGAATCAGGAGTTGGACATAAACCTCTTCTCTGGAAGACCCAGCCGCTGCTGCTCTGGGAAATGGTGGTAACCCAGTGCCTCTGTCTGTTTTTACTTCATTTTTCCCCTTCAAGATCCATGTTGTTGCCTAGACATACAATGGTGAGGTATCTACATGTGGGAAGTCACTCACTGTCTAACCATCCTGTAGCCCAGGCAGTCTGGTGGGGAGCAGGAATGATCATTTCTAAAGGAGGCCAAAGGATCACATTCAACGTTCTAATGTTCTCTATTTTTTTTTTTTTCTTTTTTTTTTTTCCTCCCAGGACAAGTAGTGCATTGAAAACTACTCAGCTTTCTCCTACAGTGCTTCAGGTGACCAAAGAAGAACTTCTGGGAAAAAGTGAGGATAAAAAGAATTTTAGCTTAGGTGGTCACATTTTTAATTCATGTTAATATAAAGGTGATTTCGAAACTATCCCCTTCATGCATTCCTTCTCAAAAAGGCACTTATCCTTGAAAAGAGATGATGCCAATAGTATATTCCCACTGAGGTCTGAGCAATTCCACATAACTACTCAAGAAAACATGACTACATTATGAATTATCCTGGTATTGCAACATTCTTGTCAATGCAGTGGGGAGAGAGCAGGGAGAAGAAATGACAAAATACCTTAATGGGGAAAAAGAAACAGAGTTGCATCTGTTTGGCAGGCAAGTCAAGTCAACTTTTGTTGCTCTCCTAATTTCCCAGCATATTCTGAATTAAATGTTTTTGTGTCAATACAAATGATTTACTGTGAAACGGATAAATGGCATTTTCGTTCATTATTCCAAATGTTTTCAATACAATATTTAAATTATCCTTGACAAAAAATTATCTTCCCATTTAGGCACCTTCTACAGTATTCTGAATTTAGTCTTGTTAAATCATTGATTTTTTTTTAAAGACTTCTTTTTTTCCATGTAAAGAAAACTAAAAGCATTTCCAAGTTGGTAAAGACAGGACCATGAGAGGCTTGCTGCGAAGGTGGACTGTAGGATGTAGGAGTTTGAGAGGGGAACCCTCCAGAGTGAAACAGGAGGATGAAGCTGCTGTGAGCTTTGTTTAGAACAAAACTTGTGCAGGCTTTCACTACAACACGAGTCTCTGATCACAAATCAGTTGGGTAATTCCATCCCAGCTACGTTAAGCTGCTTCTTTCCTTTAATTTGGATCAGTGTCATGGTGGAGATATTTTGGGGGAAGGATAGAAGAATCCAATGAACGTATCTCCTGAAGTCCAAAAGCACAGGAGAAGGGAATGGAAAAAAAATCTGAAGCAGTGTGCAGGGTAAATTAATCTGCAGGAGGATTTTAATTAAATAAAATGCTTTGCACAGCAACGGCAGCCACACATATGCACAACTCCTTGTGGGAAAGAGTGGGATCATTCACAGCAAGAATGGAATCCAAATCTGAAAGCACATTTTTTGTGTGTTTTTTTGTTTGTTTATTTTCTGCCTGAGCCGTATAATCTATCTTCATTAAATGGCCTTCATATGTCCCACACAGCAGGAGACAAGAAGGCAACTGAGTGACAGAAGGTGAGGTTTTCACACACCTCAGGGAAATGACGACTGAGCTAATTGATGCCTGGGATAGAAATCAGGGATCCCAGCAGCTGCCTTCTTGATCTGATTTTATTACTAAGCAAAAAGTAAGAGACATATGGAAACAGCATTTTAAATTAAATACCAAAAAGGAGTATTCACAAATCGAAACGAAGTGGAGGTATCACTTTGCAAGAGTGACCTACTCTGCTAATTGCTACAAATCACCCATGTAGGCCCTGTCCAAAGGCCGTTTCTTGCACTTAGTGAAGATAGTGGCAAATAACAGTGGCCTTTAATGAGAACAAAAAGTGCTTGATAAGTCCAAGATATTGTGAGAAAAAAATACCTTGTACTCAAGCTAAGTGAATGATCACAATGAAACGTTCCATATAACTTTCAATGTGTGTCATAGAATTTCATAAAACAGAGACTTGTCCTTAAACTGGGCTCCCTGGTAACATGGGCTCCCTCGACAGTGGCACACATACCCAAACACATCTCCAAAGGATGCTTCATTCCAGCCATTCTAGTTTCGTTCTTTCCTTGAGAATGGAAAGATTCATCTTATGGAAGTACTGATCTTCCTTTTGACTAACCAAGGTGCCTAAACAAAAACTCAGCATTTACTCCTAATGTTTAGATGGACAGATGTAGATCCTATTAACAAGTCTTTGAAAAAGGGCTACATAAAACAAATAGTCATAGTACATCTCTAATTAAAGTTGTTCAAATACTGTATTTAGAAGTTCAGTAGCCAACCAAAAACTTCAAATAGTTCTACTCTCTCCCCCTTTTTTTTAACACTTATTTTTTTTTCAGTGAAACACAAAAAGAAAATAATATTTGCTGTCAACTTAATTGACTCCACCAGCAGATTTCTAGCCAAAACTATTCATAATTTAGTAAAGTCTTAGTCTATGTTTACTCCAAAAAATATATTTTGAACCAAATCATCCGTGACAGCCACATTTAGGCCTGAAACTCAAAAATGTAATCTGTATTGAAAACAGAAAGAGAGAAGTAATAAGGCAAAAATGTTCAGAGTAAAATAATCCTTATACAGGGAAAAGTTGTCATGAATGTCTCAGCAGATATTCTAGCCAAACCAGCAGCTTTTTCACTTGCTAAAGGAATGAAGGGTTGAGTGCCTCCTGGCTTAGCTAATCCTGGAGGTCAGGAAAGAGCCAAGCACTGGGACTTTGAGAGGTCAATGTCTACGAGTCTCTGGAGATAGGTCTAGAAATGCAGAGAGGAACGAGATGATCTGTCCCTGAGCCCCTAGCTTCTCATTGAGTTAAAACTAGGGATTAATGCTGAAGTCCCAGAAGGAAGGAGGAAAAATTTGAAGTTGGACAGGTGACAGCTCCCCCCGACCAAGGAGGACGTCTCAGGTCATGGACAGAGAGATGGAAGGAAGTCTAGGTCATGTACAGAGGTGGGATAAGTCATTAGGTAGGTTCCTGCTATATGAAATAGGAGAGAGGAATGGCATAAGCATGAGTCAGTTTGGGAAGGTGAGGCAGCACAAAGGAAAAGAGATCTTTGATTTCTTTGCTAGCATGAGGTTTCTGCACTCCAGATTCTCCTTCACATTTCCATAGCTGGATAAGCTAGGATAGAGATACACAAATATTTATACACTTCTGAGTCACCCTGAGTGTTTGGGGCAACTTGACTGGTCATAATACTCCAGGAATATATTAGGTTTAGTCTAAATGGCCCCAAAAAGTCAGCTGAAGAACGTGACCTTTGGATCTGACTTGGTGAAACAGAGTGGTCTCTATCAGAATACGTGGAATAAAGTGGTATTTAAATTACAGTTCTAATCTAAAAAAAATCTGTGCTGTTAACATGCAGTTTTGTGGCTTTGAGATCAGCATCTCTCAATGTGACTAAAGAAAAATGTGTTTCAGCGATCAGGTAGTAAGAAAGACATCTTTTTTCAGCAAAGATTTGAAGGTTTAGACTAACTCTGTCATCATATGTGTAAAAAACTCCTTTAAAGAGCCTCCAAATAATTCACCTAACTAATCATCTAAGAGTTGATCACTAGTCAAAGCTAATTCTTTGTAACCTGGCTCCAGAAAGTGTAAAAACTCCAAAGAAAGGCCTATCTCATCTTTCTCAGATTAGGATAGATACTGCTTTATACACTGAGATGTTTCCAGTGAATATATTTGTAATACAGAAAGTAATGCTAACTAAACAATTAACTTTTAAATAGAGACAAGTAAGAAGATAAATCCTAATTTAAGGCAACAAAAATATATTTTTCAACATTGAAAGTCCTTCAGTCATATTTTCAGGTGTTCTTCATCAAAAGTTCTTCATACACAATGAAGGTAAAAAATCTTATATAATTACAAGTGTCCAGGAGCTGAGACATTACATGAAATTCCGAAAGTCACCCCAAAGTATAAGTAACCATGCTGATGACACTGTTGAACAGAATTTAGCAAATGTTTCTATTATTGTGTGAAAGAAAGCATAGACATAGGTATGTCTTTATGCAACTTATAGTGACTGTAGAATAATAGAACAGTTCCAAAATATGGCTAAATTCATCAGCTAAAAAGATCTCAGTCCATATGATCACAAACTTACACATTTTCTACTTTCAGATTTTACCAAATCCTTTCCTCACAAATTGACAGTTTTGAAAGCATTTTCATTTTTGCCCAAAGATATATTCTAAATCAGTTTTGCACACTTACTCCTGGTCATGGGAACTTGATGTTAACTTCTTAGCTCATTTCATCACAGATTACAAAGCAAGGTTAAAAAAAGCTTCAGTTTTTCTTAGGCTGCTCAGATGTGGAAATGACAGTTTACAAAGAAAATAACAAAATTTCAGGCAAAATATCTTCAAGGTTGATTCATATTCTCTATAAAAAGTGGCTTTATGGGTTCATTTGGTCACTGACATACATTACTTTTCAATCCTGTCCCCCACTTCCTAAACCTAAAACCAAGAGGATGCCCAAGCTTCCTTTAACACCTTCTTCAGTGTCCTCCATTAAAATGTGAGATAAGAACCTAAGTATGGGGAAAATGTTATTGTTGCACCAAAGCAGTGGAGATTTTGAGCTACATTCAGTTGTACAAGATTAGGAGTCTAGTGTTGTTGATGAAGTTCCCAGGTCTCCATATTTCACTCTGGAACGGAGCAAGTCTTTCTAGGTGCTTTGTCATGTTTGCCAGCCTCATGTGGCTGTCTCAAATACCTTTGGGCATCTCAGGAAGCACTAAACACCTGTGTGTGGGGCTATTGAAGCCCCAAGGCAAGATTTTGCTTGCAAAATGAAACCACTAATTATATGTCCACATGTTGCCTAGGTGTCTACACTTCTGTCAAAAACATTACAGTGCTTGACTAGGGTAGGGAGGGAGATGTACTCCAAGAAACCCACTTACCAGATGCCCTCTCAAGTCTTCATATTCACAGACCATGGCTAACTGCTCTTCATCTCTCCACATGCTCAGATAAATGTCCGTATTGGGTTAAGATAACTTTCCATTCTGAGGGAGACCATAGGAGACCATCATACCCTGTGAGGCTGCATACCCTCCTCACATCTTCCAAACACACGTTCTTAGCATTGTTTCCTAATTGTATGCAGATTTTTCACCAATCATCCCCCTCCTTTCACTCCTCTTCCTCAGCTCATAATTGATCGGAGCACTGAACAGCTGCCGGCTATTTTCTCTTCCTGAGAAACATGCAGTAATTGCATGTATGGGCTCCAATTCCCTAAACATTTGGAAAGGCGAAGGATTTGAACAGGAGCCAGTTCTTTTTACAGTGTTGATACCAGCAGCAGTGGCAGTCATTTAAAACATGCAGATTGGAGTGGAGACAAGAGGGGAGAGACTCAAATTTGTTGTTATTCAGTTAGGGGTGGGGATAAAGAGAGAAAAACAAAATTAAACCGGCAGTCAACAAATCCAAGCAGCTCAAACAGTTGGAGTCCATCCCAGATCCGGAGTGGCCAGATTATTCCCTAAGCTACACAACCCTATTTCTACCTACATTCACCCATGTTTCCCAGGACTGCTGTGTGACAGATGAGCCCTGCTTCATCCCACTTCAAGACAAGGGCTCCCTGCTCGGAGCTTTGACACTTTCAGGTTGTACTCTAATCTCATTGGAGAGAAAGTGTCCCCAGCAGAGGCAATTCCCATCTTAAGTGTTTTCAAGGTGTTTCTCTTAATGTTTTGGTCACATCATCCTCATTTGGACACCCCAGTTCTATACCAAAAGTTAAAGCAGTGAACCCAGATCATACCATTGCAAGAATCTCTCTGAAAATCTTAAAAGTATTCTCTGTGAAAGGGAACGGGACATCAGTACTGGGGCATCTGAGCACAAATGTTGGCTTGTTCCTGTCCTCTTATGCAGCAGTTAGAGAAGTCAAAAGGAGTAGAGATCCTCTGTCATTCTGAGGGCAGAATAAGGGTTACCTATCTTATACCATTGCAACTAGATAAAATAACCAGGTAGCAAAAGAAAAGGAATATAGGAGTTCTTATTCTGTTAGGAACCCACCACTAGGACTACCTAGCTGTGCAGATAACATATTCCATAAAACGGTGCTGCAAACTGCCCCAAGTGAGGTGATCCTAGCAAATGAGTAGCCCCAAGGAAATTCTGGGAAGACCAGCAAACCTCTCCACTATGTTCCTGTAAAAAACATGGGGCCTCCAGCAGCCTTGGACAGATCCTTGCCATAGTGCTGTTTCCAGTAGTCCTCCTCTCCTAGTATTGGACTAGGAGTCTTCCTAGGGGAACTAAGAGGCTCTGTGGCTTGTACTATGTCATGTACCATGTACCATCTGGACTCTGGAACGAGCTTCTCCTCTCCATGAAATCATGGGCTTCCTGCTGGAAAAGGGAATACTTCTTAGTCCAACACCCAAACACTCCTAGCGCCCACTGGCCTGCAGCAACTCAGCACAAGGGATTCACAGTTCATCATGGCACAGTGGGAAAGGTTCAGCAAGGCTTCATTTACATGGAGCAGTGACAGATGTGCCCTTTCCTTGAATTTAGTCGTTGGAATTCGTCTCAGTGCTTTCTTTGATTTACAGGATAGGCTCTCTTGCGCGTAATTCTTCTGTCCTAGAAGTTCCAGAGACTACTTTATGAGCAGATGATTTACTCCATAAGCTCTACTGACACTCACAACTTCATTTTGCCTTGTCAATGAAGGAGGTTTTGGCTAGATGGTTTAACAACACCGCCAGGAGTGAATCTCACACTGGCAGACCTTTGCTTTTCAAGGTGGACCATCTCTTGTGACAGGATTCTCGCCTCTTTCAAAGGGTGTCACACTTCCTAAAGAACAAAAATGTATGAAATATCTATGACACAAACTTAAAGATGATGCTGCATCAAAGCTGACAGCAGGTCTGTTCACAATTTCCTCCTGGAGATTTCTCAAAAATAGATATTGGCAATACCAGTAAACTAGGCCAGAACCCGCAGAACAAATGAGTACTTGTTGACTCTTACCACAGAGTTTATATTTCTTCATCAATGTGATATAGGATGGACACATTACATCCACCCAAAAGTTATGCAAAATGTCAGATGTCAGGAAGATGGCTTATGTGGCTTGCCAGATTTTTATATACTAGAAGCCTGCTTATTCCACTGGCCTGCAGAGGTAGGACTCCTCTACCTAGTTACAGCAGCAGCTGTCCTGACAGATTTTGTATGTTATTTTAAAGTGCTTTTCTGCACAGAAATAGAAAATGCCCCAATTTTTTCAGGACATTGCAATATCTTTTAAAAATAAATACAGATATTTACATCTCTATACCTCATCTCCATCACATATAAACAAGGCAACTTATCATTTGCCTGAGAACAAAATATGCTTATGAAAATATATAATACCGTAAAGTCCCTTAACTGATCTATCTAACATCAAAATTCTTTCAAATCAGAAATAAGTTTGTTGGTGAAAATATAAGGAGTAATTAGGTCAAAAGCAAAAATGTCCACTCAGAAATGTTCCTGAGGTGTTTTGCAAGAGCTGTAATTCAGAGATCTCAATCCATCTGCTGAGTAGGCTGGCTTTTCACATGAACTTTAAAAATAATACATGACTAATGCAAAAAATGAACTACCACTGGGGCAGGATATGTCTCAGCCGTGAAAAAAGCAGGCATCTAACCTAAACTAAGTCACTTATAATCCTTCTTTGTCAACAGAGACAAACACTTCCATAAGGTGATTTATCACAACTCCATTGCCAAAGCTGGATGCTTAATGGCTAGATGGCTAAAATTAGAGATGAATTCCACTCTGCAGTTCAGACTCTCAGGATTTCAAATGTGGAGGTATATAAATGTCATCTTCATGTGACCTAAAATTTAAGGCTGTGTCATAATAAGAACAAGACATGATATGTCCCACCTCTGATACATCTCCCATGATACAAAAGGGTTCCTTCAGAGTGTTTGATTGCAGCTAAGGTCTGTCTTAGCCATGTCACCTTCCTGAAATAGCTCACTGAGGACTAAAATCTTTTGTCCATCTCCTCCTGTGTGACACCATGCTCCAAATGCATGATGCACTTGAATCATAGGTCAGGCCAAAAGGCTTCATTTGATGTATTAGGAATATGCCAAGGCTGTACTACAGGCATCAGATCCAGGCCCAGGTGCAAGGAGATATAAGGTGGGAACTAATTGTGTTGATCTTACAAGATGAGATTGAGGTCATTCTAATTTAGGACAATGCCTCATTATCTCCTTCTAGCAATTACAGCGGCTTGGCTCAGAAACCATGGGTTCCAACCTTTCTAGTACATTAATGTCTCCCAGTGAGGAATTTTCTCTTTGGACCAGTATGACACTAGAGATAGAAGAGATTGTGTCTTAGGGCATAAGAAGGCCTAACGGGATCTGCAAACTAATGAGGGAAAGAAATTTAAATGTTGTCATAGGCAAGGAGACCGACTCAGGAGACATTTCCACATTTCTAGGAAAAAGATGGCATAGACTAACTATACTGAGTATTAAGATGAGCTGGTAACTTCACAAAGCTTTCCATTGACTGGTGTTAAACTCTTTTTTATAGGATGGAAAAAAAAAAAGACATGCAAGTGGTCAAGGAGGATAGTCAATGGTGACTCCACACTGCTGGGAAGAATCTGAGGCAGAGACCAGACAGCATGAAACAACACTCAAACGCATCAAGAGAGACATCTTGTCTGCAGGCATTCAGGATCTCTCCTCTGATACATTATCATAGTAGAAGACCCTAATCATTAGTTAGTTTTGTATTTTTAAAAACTGCCAATGATTCTGCTCTATCATCATCAGAAAAAAAAGAGGGTCTCTGCCCCCATTCATGATACTCTGACCTCCAAGTCCTTATTTCTAATTTCAACATCTTAGTAAAATTTGAACTCCTTCAAGCAGTTATAGAAAAAAAAAAAACCCTCAAATTCTAAGATGAAAATTGATACCGCAGAAAGGCAAAAAATATGTAATTCCAGGAATTGAAAGCTGCTAAAATCTGATCAAATTTTGTGTGGGCCCAGTAACCTTACACTGGTCATTTGTGGCTACTTCCTAGAGAAACAAGAGAGAGCAAAGAAAATTCTCTGACAAATAGCACATGTAATACTACCATTGGCTACATTCCTAATAGGCTTTATCTGCCTGAGATACAGAATGTGTAACTTTAGAAGAGAAGTGTGATTGCTGTAGCTTGCTTTTTAAGAAGCTTGCAGCATTAGATGGAGCTCAGGTGCAGTTGCCTTTCCAGGTAAAGCAAAGGAGTCCTAGAATCACATAACAGGATCTAGGTCTGCTGGGGTTGCAGGCTATACCTCCATGGCAGCTTGTCCTTCTTCATTCTCCAGGAAGGACCCTGACCCACACAACAGTGACATGAACTTCTCTGTGAACCCGAGTCCAGTGCTTGAGCTCTGATCCTTGAGGAAGCCGGCCTAAGACTAGCTCCAAAGATTCCCCATAGTGCTGCATAGGCTGAAAAGAAGCCAAGCCTCAAGTCCTGAGCAGAAACATTGCTTTATAGTACTTAGCTTGTGTTTAACAAAAACAGACATGTGCCCCTTCTCTTTGTATTTCATAAAGTTTACAGTCCTTGCAAATATCACTCTCTGTCTCCCAGTCTTGGGCGCATGAGTAAATGAGTAAGATGAGCAAATTTGTGTGCAGAGAGCTCAATTTTATACCAGAAAAACATATGCTTCACAATAGCAACCTGCCCATGTGTGTTTGATTTTTAAAATACTAAATATTTTTAATGTGTTTCATCTCTTAATTTTATATGAAAATCTAGAAGGCTCATCAAGAGATTTCATAAAGAAAATATACCATTAAAGCCATAGTATCGTTGCATCTGAAGGTAATGATAGAGGATACACAGCTGTCCTACTTACAGGTAGTGAGTGATCCCTGCACTTGACATGAGTTGCTTCAATGCATGTCTGTGAATTCAGCCCAAATGATTTCCAGGATTTCAGAGAGAGGAATTCTTGGAAGGGCAGCATGAATTTGGGAGAAAAAAAGTCTTTCTTGGCAGATTCCGAAGACCAGATACCTTGGTCTGCAAAGGAAAGCCCTGATAAAGACTTGGAAAGATTTTTGAGCCACCATAAACTGAAAGGGCTAGCTGCAGCTGGGAAAGGAGACTGGAAAGTCTTGATTATCCTCTTCTGGGAATAAACCCCACCCAGAAGGGAAGTAGGATGGAAAACACCAGCTGTGGCAGATGTGGTTGATGTGAGAGGGAGCCAGATTAGGTAAAGCTCTTCTACAACTTGAGTGGAAGTGTCATCTGCTACCAGGAATAAGGCTGGTAGCATCAGTTCTTCCCTTTGGTTTTAAAGCTCTGAGCTACCTCCAGTTATCCTGGAAGGATGATGTGAAAGAAAAATGGAAAGAACAACAAGTATCTTCTTTAGCATGACATGAAATTTATCTTATTTCTCACCTTTATGCTCAATGGAGATATACTTTTTTTTAGGCCAGTGTCTCATTCCTCAGACCCCTTGTAGATATCTGCTCAGAGATGAGATAAATTTTGTGCTAGATTGCATTAACTATTCTGACTTTGATGGATGCATGAAGTACCTACCTCAAATGCAGAAATGAGATGAATTCCACCCATTTCTTCAGGTGTGCCCTACCAGATTGGTTGGTGTTCAGCCTGAAAGGCTGTTGTCTCTGGATCTGGGACTTCAAAAGCTGTTGATCTGTCCTTCTGCCAGCACATTTGAGCTGTCTGGTGTCTTTTTATTAAAGTTCTCTCATTAGAAAAAGGAAATCTTCTCCCCCATGCATAACTTCTTACTTCATTCAATCTTATAGGCACTTAATATTGTTAATTTTTCTATCCTTCTATAAAATATGAGAACTTCTGACCTTTTAATTCAAAAGGAGGAGAAAGAGACTATAACAACTTGTACCTCTGGCTTTCATAAAACCCATTGAATTCTTTGGCAAACCAGGATTAAAATAGATTGATTTCTCAAGCTACCTGAAAGAGATTATGGATAGAAATCTACCATAATTCTGTACTCAGATTTTTTTTTTTTTTTTTTTTTTTTTTTTTTGTTAAGTGTGGGTGCATTTACTTCCCCAATAAGAAGTCTGTAATTGATGTGGACAATGTGTTGCTTTTCAATCACCCAATCCTCTGTGATGTCTGATTTCTGCTGTATTCTTGTTTCTGCCTCACTACATTTATTAAATGTTTCACTCAACAAAGCACTTCAGCATGCTCCCCCACATTGTACCATTGTATCATTTCTGTCTCAAGCAAATTTAGAATCATATCTCAAGGTTAAATAAGGCTAAAATTAAGGCAATCCTCAAAGGCATCAGCAAAGCACATCTTTACACGTTCAACGAAGCAGGCTACAATGATTTTCTTTCCATCAAAGACAGAGTTTCCAGCTATGGGTTGTCATGATTTTCTTTAAAATAATTATCACATCTCAAAGGACACTTGCAGCTGTAGGCGCTCTTTCCCTCCCTAATTACACAGCTAATAAGGGAAGCAGAGAGAACGTCAGAGTGAAGTGAAGGCCAACGGCAAGTCCAAACACCTTGGATCCACGGCTTAGTAACAGAGCTGGCTGGAAACCTCCCTGATCTTGCCAAAGAAGGATGAGGCTATGGAATGAGCTTCCAACAGGCTAGTAATGTGGGAGTGAAGCTGTCTGCTACAGAAGGACGCTGTGCCCATACCTCCTTCAAAACATGTAGGATGCTTACAGCAGGCTGAGGAGGGTTTGGGCAATGCCTGTCCTACAGCAGCCTCTGTTGTGGGGATGCAAATAAAGATCTTTGTCCAAGCTTTATCCAAGGTGCAAGTCCAAGCTGTGTCAATGAGGGCCTTGAAACTCATTCCTTCACATCTCAGGGGATTATCCTTACCCTACTACCTAAACCGGAGGGGACATGACTCATTCTCTCTCTTCAGCCACTCATTCCTGCACTGCAAAAGAGTTTCCCATTGAAAAGTTCATGGAGACTGGAATATTCTTGGGAAAAAAAATAAAAACACTCCTTTTTTTTCACATTTAAATGAGACAAAACAAGAAACTTCATCAACAGTTCCTATCTATCTGTCATGCACCAAAAGGCATTGCGAAAATCAGCATTAAATCCCACAGTGGTTGGAGTGGTAACCTCTATAATTGAGAATGGAAAAAAAAAATATATTGATAAAAGTTTGGGGGCAGGACATGTCTTTTTTTCTGTACGTGGTTCCTGAATAGAAACTCGCAGATCTCCAAAAACATTGCTTGACCCTTCAAAGTCATTCATACTAGATGTGCCTGAAGAGATCACCCCTCTGGGGTCCTGTTAAATCATCAGACATGCCTCTTTGCAACTCGGACTTGTGCCTCAAAATTTGTTTTCCTTGTCCCCAAAGGAGTGAGCTGTTAATTCTTCTAGTGCATATGCCCTTGATGTTTCTGGAACCATAAAGAACAAGCACAATGTCCTTTCTGTCTGTGAGCAAAGATGGGCAAAGGGAGAGGGACGGACAGCAACCATTCCACTAGAGACCACCTCACTCAGATCCAAGCTGTGAGCTGGAGAGGACGAGACCAAAGTGTCCCTTCTTTCCACAGTATTTGAAGGGGCTGAATAGATAACCTTTGGAGGAAGCATTGGATGCCCAGCTGGGAATGATGCTTGAATTCGTGTCATCCAGAATCACCAGATCTTGCCTATCAGGCAACACCTCATGACAGCTGAAGGCCATGAAATAAAATGTAATAAAAAAAAAATAGGGTGGAGAAAAAGAAACAAATCATGTTATGTTATCACTCCATTTTATATATCTATATACCCCTAAGTCTAAGGAGAGGGGAAGAGAAAGGCATTTCTTTCACCTCCCTTTAAGCATCATTTTCTATGCATGCAAGTAACATGAACACTGCAATTATACAGCCAAGTTAGCCAAAGACAGAACAAGAGAGAGAATAGGAGGAAAGATTTACAGAATTGAAATATGTAAAACAGGGCAGCACCGATTGCCAAAGTGCTAGAGGTTTTCTGTTCCTTCCATCGTGCTATGCTGTGAGCAGTTCTTGGAGGAGGTGGGGAGCAGAGCGAGGAAGCATTGGAATCTCAGGGTTTTTATTTCACGATGAAACTTAAGCACGAGAAATTTTAATTGTGGGTCCTTGTGGACAAGACCTTGAAACCATACCCGGCCAGAGCTCTCTGGTCGCAAAGTGTTCTTGGAACTGGTCGTGGCTCCCAGTCACTTGGTTGCTTTATCCAAGTTTGTTCACGCTGTCCCTTCGTGAGGTGGGGAACAGGATAGAGGGTTAACTATTTGTTAGCACTCAGGGACATAAGAACTCATTTAGAGGCTGCTATTTGGGCAGGCAGTACATTTATATCTATTTTATTGCTGTGGGAGGTTGTTTTTTTTTTTTTTCCTTAGGAAAGTGATAGTCCTTTAACGCAGTTGGCACCTAATCAAGAAACTTTGGAGAAGGAACAGGAGCGCAGCCACTCTGAGTAATTGATTGGGGCTACTGGTTAACTGCATTAGTGCTTGTGATAGTGTGAAATATTATATGTTGGAGGGCCCCAGCGCTATCAAGGTATTTAATCATGGACTGGGCACTGCTCTGATGTATTTATGTGTATTACCATTGGAGGGTCACCCAGGCGACCAAGATAATGGACAGAAAAGTGACTTAGAATTTAAGGAAATATATCTTCTACTTCAGCTTTAAAATACATGGAACTTCTTGGGAAATACCGGTAGTCAACTAATGTGCCTCTGGATGATTAATCTGCATTTTGGAGTGTGAATATTTTGATTCAGGTCCTCAGCGGGTATAAGATGGAGGTACCTCTGTGACGTTGATATAGACCAGATGAGAATTTGGCTTCGTTGCACTGAAAGGTGGGTCAGGAATCCGCACGGGAAATCCACATGAGCTAAGATACTTTGGAGACTGCTCTTTCATTCTGCCTTTCCCAAGTCCAAACATGCTATAAAAACAGCCCCTCCTGCAGAACTGTCCTGTTTCCAGATCCCCCAGAAAACCTGCAGTGATGAAAGCTTTGAGAAGTCTGAAATGCGAAAGTTATTTAGTTAAAATTTTAGCAAAATCTCATTTGTGTTCCAGGGAGGTTTGAAGGAGAATTCTTGAACCAATAATGACATTTCCCTATTAGTTTCATTTCCCTATTGGTTTCATTTCCCAGATCTCAATATAATCTTTTCTTCTTTTCTGAGCTTTCAAATAATTCTCCTCTTTGTTTTTTTAAATAAATATAGTGATTAATTTCATGTTTCAAAATTATTTTTGTTATGAAATCTAAATAAATCCAAATTTCAGGATCCTAAATACCTTGTTAACTACTCACAGAATATTTTTAATGATAATAATAACTTTTTTTTTTCTGTATTACCTCAAAAGTCCTTCTTTTTGTCAATAGCTATACCTATTTGCCATGAATTCAACTTGAAGACTGAGATAATAAAACTCTGTTCAAGCTGCCGTGGGCTAGGAAGACAAAAAACAGATGGCATAATCCATAAGCTTGCTAATCCCCAGGCACATATCAAGAAGACTGGCATTTATCTACCCTATTCTTATACAGCTAAAAGTTAGACATCTGAATGTGGACTTGTCAAGCTGATCAAATCAAATTGCTCTTAGAGAAATCACAGCCTGAAATGGGTTCTTAAGTGCATGTGATGGGCCCTCCAAGCTGCCCATTTCTCCCTGCCATGCTAAGGCGGATGGGTCACACCTAGATACCTAGAAAGAGATGGAGCAAACCCAAACACAGGATGATCTATTTCTCCCATTCCAAATTACCCATATAAAGACAAAGGACCCAAAGTTACCTCTTTCCTTGCAACTGAGGGTAGGGGGGGAACCTATGTAATAAAGTGCAATTTCATCCCATATACAGAAACAGTGCAGAGCCTTGCATATCAGTTACATGATCCTCTCTCAAACCCTCAGACAATTTGATCCAAGGGATGCATCCAAACCTTGGCTGAGATACCTGTGAAATTTAGCTGAGGAGGCTACTTTCTGAGTGGCCAAAGGAGGAAATCCTGACATGTGAAAACATAGCTTTTGGGTTCTTCACAGAAAAAAAAAACACTTGAGTTCAGTTCCCACTCCAAGCAGAGGATTCAAACCTGCTCCAGGATTAAATATAGGGAAGGTGAACAAATCCTTTTTTTTTGCCCCTTCTACTCAGGCAAACAGCTCACTGGGGTCAGCTAGCAGGTTTATATCATGCTGTCCAAAATATTGAATTCTTTAAACTGACTTAAAAAAGAGAAAAGTTCCAATATAGGTCAAAGCTGAAATACTTTCTTCTTCCAACCATAAAATTATGTGTCTATTTATCTGTCTGTCTGTCTGCCTATAATCTGCTGAATCATTAGTTTTTCATAGAAAGTACTCTATTGAAAATAAAGAAAAAAAGATGGAAAATGTAGCTGTAGCTGCAGTACAAGGTACTGTTGTGCCAATTGTCACTTGGCCTAGATCAGTATAGCTCTGTTAAACTCAGTAATAATTTAACTGAAACGCAAGTGAAGAAGAACTAGCTGTTCAGCCACAGAGTGACTGTGGATAACTGGCTTCATGAATCACAACGGGCCAACCAGATCCTCCACAAGTCCAGTAGCCCCATGGCCAGTGCCATACTCACAAAGAGTAGCACAGCAATTTGATTGGGAGCTCGTATTACTTTTTGCTATTATTATTACGAAAGACGAGGGCTTTTTGCCAGGCTCAAGACTGGCATCAAACTGAAGCTATGAAGGGTTTTTTTTTTTTTTTTTTTTTTTTTGGTGTGGACAAAAAAAATTAATTTAACCCACTTCAGAAGAAAGAAAAACTCCATTAAAGGCACTTGTTTTTCAGCAGGGATGGCTCAGTGTGCATCTTATTCTTGAGCAGTATGTTGTTTAGATCTTATCCATATCCTATATTTATGTCCCTAGATGTACATCCCTATCTGTGAGCACACCGGATGCTGAAAAATGAATGAATTTGTGCAATTTCGCCCTCTCTCAGCCACAAGATAAGGGCCCAGTTCCCCCATGGCAGCACACGAATCTACCTGCAAACATTCCAGATCCTTATTAAATGCATCTGCTAGAAAAAAAATCATCCTTGTTTGCCATATCCACAAGTCATTTACAGTAGTAAGGGGAAATTGTATCCATACCTCCATAGGCTGAGACTACTTAGTCCTTTCAAAACACTTGAATTATGCATATATTTAATTATGTTTTTCTTTATTGCACAGGAATAAAGGTGATGCCACCCCACAAACCTACCGAGCCTTTCCATGCCTCCTCCATGAGGGATTCTCACTTTCCAGGACAGAAACTTGGTATCAACCACACAGGAAAATACTGGTAAGCATTACACTTTAAGTCTGCAATTTTCTGCTCTTTGCTCTGTAATTAAATATTTGGACCGTTGTTTGGTGGTGCTGGTAGAGTTTGTTTGTTTATTTATTTATTTATTTATTTATTTATAGGAGTGTTCCCAATAGAGTGATACTGTATTTCCTATTGTGGCTGGAATTTTTATTTTGCCTCATTGCTGCTACAGTTTTAAAAGATAGAGGAAGGAGAGATGAAAAGTGAGGAAATAGGAAGGAAAAAAAAAAAGAAAGAGGAAAAATATGTCTTCACTCATGTTGATTAAATGAAAGACATAGGAATGATATAGAAAGAGGGAGCGGAGTCCATTAACAAATCTCTATTTAAATCCTAACTTACAAGTGAAAATGTGTTGGCTCCTCCTAAATCCCTGCAGAGATTTTTAGACATTGAAGCCATCAAGGACCCTATGATCATCTAACCTGACCTTTCTTAACTCAGTCTAGAAATTTTACCCAGTGATGCCTGGAATGGAAGGAATTATCCCCACTATGTGAGCACATTTCTAAGATGCAGCTTAATAAACTGATTATGGGTATCATATTGCCTGTGATAGCAGAGCACTGGATGTCATGGACATGTTCCTACATTTCTCCAGAGGAATGCTACCAATGGCTTGTGGTTGAGCTAAAGCATATATATCCCTTCTTCCTGCAGCTACCACTAATTCTGACATTGCTGACCAAGCTGCCTCATGCCAGCATGCACTGGGAGACTCATAGTCTCACATTAAAGAGGGAGAGCTACTTAGCAAAGTCTTTTCAGTTCTTTCTTGATCTCAAGGTGGATGGATTTTTTTCTCCTTTCAAAGTTAAAGCTGCAGCTGCAGAAGCTAAGTGCTATAGTTGCTGACCTCTATATCCTTGAGGCATGTTCCCACTATGCTTTGGTTATAGAAGGATTCACATTGCTGACCATTTTGTCACATTTTAGGCAAAATGTTGATGTCTCATGGTCCAAAGACACAGGTAATCAGACAAATGTCTTGAAAGGACACTATAGGCTACCAGTGATGAAGATGTGTTAGAAGATGTAACCTTCATCCAGATAGCCTTATAGGTGAAGAGGGGGCACCCTTTCATCTTACCTATTCAGCTCCTCTCCCATACTTGAAAAGCCAATTTTGAAAAGTGATGACTATTCCAGTTTCCATGGAGATGTCTTCTCCTGCTGCTCTGAAATTTTATTCAGAGAGAGGAAAAAGAATTTGGCCATTTAGCCAGGACTTCTCATCAGAGCAGAAGCTGCAGAAAGCCCAGCCTCAGGACAAATGTGTACTGTGCGCATCCATCCCAACTCTGTTGCATGTGAAAAGGAAGACCAACATAGCCTTCCTTTGGCTTCATCACTTGTTGCTCAGGTGATTCAGGTGATATACAGGATCGGACACATGAATGTTGAGTTGAACTTGCTGTTCACACAGTTGCTCTCAGCACAGGAAAGCATTTTCATGGTAGTATACCCCAGACTTTATGAACTCATTGCAGAGATACAACCTCACAGGCATGTTTATATATTTGGCTGGGTTTTTCCAGATGAAATAGAGTTTATTCCATTCTTGAGTTTCCTTGTCTAAGCATACTAGGATGAGGAACATGAAATTCAGTTCTCCTGAGCATGTCAGATGACAGTGGTAAAAGAGAGGCTTTTGTTCTTCTGCCTTGACATAGAAATTTAATCTCTTGGATTCCAGATAGTTTTTTATGTCCCTTTGATGACATTAACAAAATTAGATAACCCTACTGGTTAGAAACTGCAGCTGATCAGACCAGGGCAAGGAAGATAATCTGTAGAACGGCTTGAAATTAAATTCATCTTACCAACCAAGAAGTGTCACAAGACTCATATAAACAATAATGGGAAAATCTAGACCTATTATTCATTTTTTCATTTCATTTTCTCTGGAGAGCTTAGACCTCCAAACAAAAATCACAGATTTGTAAAGGCTGGGAATATCAAGAAAACAGACTATTTTAGAAATGATCTGGCAATCCTTCCATGGTAGTTCTTGGCAAAAACTGAAGAACTTATGTAGCCAGGTATCTTCTGCCCAGCATGCAGGAAACATTTTGAGGATGGTCTTTCTCAAGCCATTTTTCTTCTGCATTTCCCTTCCTGATCTGTAACGAAGCCACATCCTGAGAACAATGGACCTGGTGGAGAAGATGAGATTTGATACTAAAACTTATGAGCGTTTGTTACTAAAGATGTTAGTGCCCAGCATCTGTAGTAAGAGATACTGCCACCATGGAGAGGAATATAGTGTTTGAAGAACAGGAAAAGGTTGGAGCTGGAACCAAGGCAGCTTAGCAGTAATCACATCCTCAGTAATCACATCCTCAGTGAGGGAGCAGATATTCAGTAGGATAAGAATACTCTCAACACAAAATAAATTTTTGGTTTGAGAGGGGAGGGTATCAAGTTCTGTGAAGCACAAAGTCTGTTCCTGAGGAATGAGGAATTTGTAGAATTCTGAATTTCAGAGCTGACACTTGGGCTTAGTGTTTTGAAACTTCTACCAAAGAGTTAAAAAAAAATCATAGTAGCTCTATAGGAGGAAGCAGACCCTCCCATAGACTGAAGAAAGTTACTTGATATACAAATCAGGAACATTCTGTGTTGTTTGTCATACGCAGGTCTTACATCTGGAGAGTTTTATATTAAATTTACTTCTTAAACATGCATTACAAGCCCTCTCTGAGGGCTCAGTTTGAGCCTTGCAAAACAGGATTGATTCAGTTGGGTGGTTTCAGGCCACAGGTACACCTCTAATTAAATTGCAATATGAAAAATACAGGGAAAGACCTCTAACGAGGCCAGGGTCTTGCTGGAGAGCCATTTTTATGGCAGGAGTTAAGGCAGGTGACAGTCTGGAGCAGATGTTTTTTGTGGAAAGAGAGGGATTTATTTTGACTCATTGCTAAAGTGTAAGATATTGTTATTTTGCTAATTACACCACACACTGTGATGTAATCAAAACATCTTTGTTTTGTTCTATTTCAAAACAAACATATCAACTGAAACAAGATGAGGTGTTTCCCCCAACATATGACTTTGTCAGGGACTTCATTTAAATCTACCTGCTTAGTCAAATGCTTAAATTAAATTTCCCATAAACTGAGCAATCTGATGACAGAAAAAAACTGAAAAATTGCATCTAAGCTTCACACTATTCCTCATTCTTCCATATCATCTTTGGAGAGTATAGCATAACTTCTGAATATGAATGCATCTGTGGATGCAGGGACAGGATTTAGTTGCTAACCTAACTAAAATCATAGCTGGAGTCACTTTAGATGCTGTACGTTATCCCAACCCTGTAACAGTCACTCAAAAAGCTGCAGAAGTCTCCCAGTCATCTTGTGTCATGTTGAAGTCCAAGACACTCTAGGGCTTCTTAGCTGGCACTAGATACCAGTGTAGGAGCAGCCAAGCTGAGATATGACTCTCCAAACATTCTTTTTTTCTGTTACAGCTATGAAGTAACAGGTATTAATGTGAATCACCAATACTTCTTCAACACCATGGTTTAAATATCTGAGTACAGTTGGTGTCATGGACAAACAACTTTCTAAGCTACAACATCTTGACTATCTGTAACTGCATTTCAGACTTTGTATTTTCTTTTCAACAGATTCTCTACATTCTTTGAATAAGGGAAGACATTCTTCCATTTCTAGTAGAAGTCACTTTGGATATTATCTATGTACTCTAAACCAGACATTTAAATCTGAACAAGTCACTTCTGGCTTTCTTCAATGTCAGTGAAGGGAAACAGGCACCTCCAGAAAGGAATTCATCCCATGTGTCTAAGATGGCTCAGACGAAACAGATACATCTTCCACCCCATATACTATCAGAGGAACCTTGACTGACCAGCTCAGATGAATAATTAAGTCAGATGAGATCAACATCACATCACATACAGCTCCCAACAGAAATTTCAGCAAGTGTTTAATTTTAAATGTCATCCACATATTGAGGTGAACATTTGCAGAAGGCAGATTCGAACCATTTTCTAGTTTAAAGAAAAGGGCTTTCTACCATTCTCCTACAATAACTTCTTAACTCTCCCCAAACAGGAAGGTTTTTATACTCATAATTCTTCCCAACTTGCCAATATCAACTGAAACAAAATTATAGTCAGTGAAGAATAACTGGTTTTCATTTATGGACTTGCTTTCTTAATGCTTAATAATTTCTTATCAGTATTGGCAGCTGCCAATCTCACATATAACTAATGTCAGATCCAGTCTATGCAAGTTATCTCTAATTCTGGATAGAGACATATATGGTGTAAAAAAGAAATCTAAGCATTTCTGATATTATTCAGAGAAGTAGTAACCTGAAGAAGAACGCCTTTGAGAGTTCTTTGTATGCCATAACTACAAGAAGATTTTCTAGATAAAAGAGAGAGAATTATTGTTATCATCATCATTGCAGTGGGGAATAAAGTCATTTCACACTCAGATTCCAGTTTTGTACCTCTCAAAGGGGGAATAAGAAAAGAATACCTAAAATGCACGTAGAAATCAGTCACATTTTTGGAGTAAGAAGAAAATCTCAAACAGACAGAAACTAGTGACATGTTGTATTGCTGTGAAATGCTAAAGCATATATATGATGGAGACCAGAATGATGCCAGTTAATTATTTGGAGGTATGCCACACCTGGCAAGCAATAAGTTTGCTCAACTGGGGACCCATAGTGGGATCTTCAAGCTATCCAGGGGTCAGGGGTCAAGCTATCCAGGGGTCAGATTCTCAGCTGATATGAACTAGAAGAGATCTGTTGATTTCAGTAGAGTTGGCCAACTGTCCATTGGCTAAAGTGCAGTTCCCATTGTCCAGTCCCAACAGATCACAGAATATTGGCAGTTAAATTCATTACTGCTTTAGAACAGAGGAGACAACATTTGCTCAAATAATTACCATATATTTTATCATTCCTGAAAAATGGATGGCTTTTTTTCCCTTTCTTCTAAAAGTTAAAATGTAGGCAGCGTTCCTGTATTCCCTAGAACAAAAGTAATACTGCTCAGTCCTACCTGTGTGGTGCAGCTGTTATTCACATACGGATATCATTAGAGTAAAGACTATCCTGAGCTTCAGGTCAATCTATGAGGAGAAGGTGGAGAAAACTGTGTTTTGGAAAAGCCAAGAGGGAAGAGCAGTAACTTAAATATTTCCTTAGCTATGTGCACTCCAGAGGCTGAGACATAAGAAGGACTGTCCACTTAGAGAAGATAGATTAGTGAGCACCTCTCAATGAAGCTACATAATAAATGCAATTTATCCCTGGGTCCGCAATTTGCCATGGGGCCAACCCTCCAGGGCAGCCTGACTCTCTATCCCGTACATCAATGCAGGCAAATACCACCGTCTAGAGCACATTTAGGTGTCAAGGGGTTGTGGTCGATCAATCACTCCTTTGGCCACTGTCTCTCCTCCCCTTTCCTCAGGGGGGACAAGTTCTGGGTTTTATTCATTCCAGTCATTTATTCTTTTTGAAAGAACAAGCTTTCTTTGTCTGGGGCTCCTTCAAGTTACATTATACAGGAGGGGTGGGGGGATTTTCTCACAGGATCTCTGAGGCAAACCTCACAGCTGATTTCTGAGTACACCACGTACCACGGTGTCACAAAGATACCACAAACAGAGAAAAGTCATGCAGCCGTGTGCTATGGGAGCTGGCCCCATGCTCATGCCAAGATTCTGGATTTCCTGGCACTCTAAAGCTCTTTGGACCACGGGGATTATACATTGCACAAGGTATCAGATGCCAAACACTGACTTTAAAAAAAGCACATGGGAAACAAATCAAAATGACCTCAAAAAAAAAAAAAAAAAAAAAAAAAAAAAAAAGAAAGAAATAATCCTAAAGATATATTTTAAACAATAACAGAGCAGCAAACCTTACTTTTTTAGACATTCACCCAGCTTATCTGCCTGCTGGCATTCTTCAAGTGCACTTGAGCACATGCTGGGCCACCTAGGTCTGGAATCCTCTCCGATTTCACAAACTCAGCAAGGTCAGCCCGGGGCAGGGGTTGGATAGGATTCTTCTTTGTGAAACCCCTGCTGTATGTCAAAAACAGTACTAGTCCATCAGTTGGCAGTGCACTTCTTTTTCAGTCAGAGATCTGGGAACTTCTGAAGGTGTTCTTTCAAATGTTGGACCAAATCTCTGTCATTATAGTTGGCTGTCCATTAAAGACTTGGTGGATTTTGCACCTGCTTTCCATTCACTCTATGATGTTCTTTTTAGTTCAGATAAATAAAATGTAGCTCACAGTATCAGTTCCACTACTATCTGTGTACTGCACTGGAGATAGAGCATTCAGAGACTTCCCTGAAGAGCAAAACTCTAGCACACTTTCTCCGTGTGCAACACATGAGTAAACCTTTAAAACTGAAATTCAGAGCTTGAGTCACAGAACTCTGGTTACATGCACATGGGTATTTCAGGACTTAAATTGTATTCCACTGCCATTCACAGCCTATAAATACAGATATCTACAGGGCAGCAAGCCTCACCTGACCCAGTAATACTCAGCTTACTTTAGAGTAAGAAGGCCTCAATGGAAAGAGGCCTTCTTAGTGCATGACATATGCAATCTAGATCATATATCTACTTTAGAATGAGCTGAGTACTTTTTTTTCTCCCCAGTGAATTCACCAAGGCTTTACTCAGTTGCACAAATTCTCTAGTGCCTTTTAAAGTGCCATAGGGGTCCGTCTTGATCTCTAATGCTGATCCAGAAGGACAAGGGCCTCCTTCAGGACCTGTATCATATCTGCTAATCTTGTGCAGACCTTTCAGATACACTAGAACATCTCAAGTGCCTTTAGGTGATAACTGTAAATAAATAGGTCAAGCCCATGAAACTTGCCATCCAGAGCTTTTCTCACTCCTTACATTTCTGGTACAGTGATCCCAGAGCAAATTGTCAATCTAGGCATCACAGCTCCATGACCATCAGTGCCAGACATAGAAACTTTCACCTTGCTTTGAAAATCTGGTCCAAATCAGAGATGGCTATAAAGCCATATTTCTCACAAATTATCTAGCATATACTATAGTGAATTTACGTCAACTTGGTGTTGGCTATGAAAGTTCAAAGGTCAGCTATATGGATCAGAAGATAAAATGGTGAAGTCAGCCAATACCTGGCCCTGAGCAAAGCTTGTCTGTACAAAATAAAGAGGGGGGATTTTTTTGAGTGAACTCAGCAGTTTAACAGCAGATCAGTCTTTGAAGTCCATCAACTCTAGTATTTTTATTTCAGCAGCAGCAGGTGCCCTAAAGTCACTTTTAGTATGTCCTCTAGCACTGGCTTCTGGTTGTGGATTGATTAATCTTTTAAAACAGCATTGTTTCTAAGGGAATTCAGCCCCATGAATGGATGTCCCTGGCCATTCATCCTCCCCAGAGTCTTCATCCTGAAAGGTAAACTATCTCAGAAGATGAAAAATAATCAATCCATCTGCCCAAAGTCTTCCCATCTGCCCTCTATGCCTCATTTACCTGATGAATTCCTACACGCTTGCTTTCGGTCCAGCAATGGCCAGAGGAATTCTGGATTGCAACCAAGTCCATATAACCCACTCTGGCACCCAGGAAATTTTCCTTTGTCACTAGAAACCTGCACTTTGTGCTTGCTGTTCTTCTCAACCAGGTCCCAGCTAGTTCTGCAAGCACCAAACTGTCCATCATGGATCCATAATCATCTCAGAGGAGACTGATTTATTCAGCTAGGTCCTCTTTTAGATCTAGTGGTTGAAATCTTATTTATTTTCATATCTTTCTTGGAAGAATATAATCTGTGAAGTTAATGTCTTCACTGAAGCATCACCAGCAGAAGCAGTCAAGATTATGAACTTAGCTCGAGCCATTCCACTATCAGAGCCACTCTCACTGAAACACTTTGCAGGGGTGTAGACTAAACAAATATAAAATCAAGGGCAAGATTCTGCTTTACTCTTGAGTTCAAGAGAACTGTCCCCAGAACTAGTGTGTCAACTAAAGGATACAGGCTACCAATGTAATTTTTGACTGCACTTGGACTGAAGAGAGTGAAACTATGGCGAAGTCTTCAAGCACCTGAATACCTGCAGCAGCAGCAATTTAGAAGGTGGCTTCCATGATGATCCATATTATATAAGATCCTGTATTCTGGATGGGGAGTGCGGGGAAGGGCAGGGTTTTGGGAGAGGGGGTAGATGTGGGAAGACAGATGAAACAGATAAAAAATTTTATTAGATGATTATTAAACTATTGTGCAGTGCCAAGCAGAGTGCAAAGCTGCCAGATTGACTAATTGCAAAACCAAAATTAAAATAATGAGAGAAGCCCTAATCACAGGGTGTTTAGTGACTGATTTTCTCTCTCTGCTGGCTGATGGTTTTCATCATTCTTGTTAGGCTGAGAGAAACTTGGAGGTGGCAGAGAAGCTTAACCCTCAGTCAATACTCATGCAGCATGCTTGATGGGTACAAAATCCTAATAAGATACTGAAAAGTGTGATGATAATCCTGACTATCTCACAGCAAGGGCTACTAGATGCTGGCTGTTTTCCCAGTGAATGGAGAGAAGATGAGGCTCTCTTTTGACCACCTAGTTGTGGATTCTTTTATTGTGATTGCTTCATTCCGGAGCCAGAAGCCGGGATCTAGGAGCCTGGAGAGTGGGTGGTCTGAATTATTCATCATTGTCACGTCATGAAATACCATCTAGGGCATCTTCATCCATTTTAGGCATCTTCATAGGTGGTCTAAATATGATCCATCCGTCGTGTATCATGGTAAGATTTATGGTTGGAAGACAGGAATACAAAAGTCTACTAAGGAAAGAGAAACTTTCTCCTGAGGGGAGGAAGGCAACAATTTTTTCACTTATTCCCTGGCTCCAGTTCTTAGAGAAAGGAGTCAAGGTGCTGTCAGGAGCATTAGAATTATGGATGTGAATTCACAGTATTTATATTCAGAGCTAATTATCACATGGAGGCTGAGTGAAAAATATTCAGATCTTATTCAGCAAAGCATATTATCCTACATTTTGAATCTGACTAGATCATAAGCATAAGTTCAGCCATCACTTGTCAATTCAGAGCCTTAGACAAGAAAATATTCTGTGACTCCACAGCAGAGCAAAACAGGAAACTGATCCTGAGATATGCATGGGCTGGATTCCATCCCACCATCTTCCTTCCACCATCCTCCTGGGCATATCATATGGATCAGGGCAAGGAATCCTTCTCCAGAATGGATCTCCTCCCTTCATGATTTCCATACTAGCTTCCCTTCTTCGGACACCATCAACTTCATGGTTCTGCATCCTGCAATCAGCCTATTTTTAAAAAACCCAGACAACAGAGCACCACCTACATCACATTTCAGCAGACATTTCTGCCATTTTTAGTTGAATCTCTTCTCTCTTTTTAAAGTTTTCTTGATACCTGGCTTTCCTTTGCCTCTGTCTACGTTTCATCCCATTACTGCAGTTTGAGCTGTCTGGGAGCATCGCTGTCACCCTTCCTGGCTGGCGCAGAACTGATAATGCCAGACTTCCTTGACCTATGATGTTCTCAACCCAAGTGAATACTAGTGTTCTGTGAGATGCGTCAGCTGGCTTTAAGATTAGAAGGCAGATTTCCGTGCCTAGAACTAGCGGTTCTGGTAATTCTCCAGGAGAGGAAAGGAGGAATATAGAGTGCTGAGTGGAAAGGCAGTGCTGCTCTTAGAGAACAGTTTGGGGCTGATGTAATGTTCGGCGCTATGATATTTCCAGTAGGAACATATGACTTTGGGTCACAGGTTTGCGGGTAGCCATCTTGTTAACGTAATGGCAGCTCCGAGCAATCCAGCCTCTGTTTTTCCACTGCGTGTGCATATGCACATCCATGTGGTTTCGGCTGCAAGCATGGAATCAATACAACCGGTGTTGCCTTTTTATAAAATCCATGCTTTGTCTTGGTCCCTTCCCAGTAAACTATTGGCTCACCATTAGCGGCTCTGGTAAGTTTCTCCTGTGCAATTAATAGCTGGATGAGTGTGTGGGGTGGATGGAGAAAGAGACCTCAGGGCTTCAGCACTTGCAAATCCCACAGCGAGTTCCCATCTACTCCCACTCCTCCAGCAACACCATGGCAACAGGCTCAAACTGTGCAAATTGGCTGCAATGAGCTTTTCTTCGGTCAGTAACACAATACTTTTTCTTGCGCCAGATATCCAGTATATGCATGAACCCCCACAAATACCCCTTACTGGCTCCCTGTTTGATAAGAAATTAGGTTGGCAAAAGCTTCCTTAATTTGGAGGTAAAGCTGTTCAAGTGGCTGGTCTTGCTTAAGTCAAGGCTTTCCCACACCAGTTCAGGGATGCAGAACTCTATTAGCTCACCTCCTGGGCACTAAGATTTGAGTGAGAGCAGCTGTTGAGCTTTCAAGGCCTTTTGGACCTTCTACCATGTCAAGGAAGACTTTTATACACCTTAGGCTTTTCCCTTGTTGATTTTTATAGCATGAAAAAATCTGGCAGGTGAGTTGGACCGTACCCTAGAAGGCACTTTTCTGAGGAAACATAATGCTTCAGGTCCATTCCACTGTGATTCAAAATCATTTTCTTATCACTGGCTTTGAAAAAAAGTGTCAAAATTTGTTATGGTTCAGTAAAACATAGCAAGAGTTACCAATTTCCTGCCTTGTGCTCCCATTCCTCCTTCTTAGTGTAATTGCTGGGCTTCTCTTTATTTATCCAACGCATTTCTTATTGATATTGATACTCAAACTCTATTGTGGCTTCAGGACATACTAACACTCAACATATCTGCTTTCTCCACCGGCAAGGCATTATGGATTTGCTAGTTGGCATGCACATTTAAGATATTGTCTTTTCTGTCCTTTTTCGTCCTTCACGATCCATCAGCTTATCCCACAGTTTGGGTTCAAGAAGCTTTGAGAGGTCCTGAGCAAAATGAGGCCCCATTTAGCAAAAAAACAGCTAACAGTCTCCAAACTGAGGAGCTTCAAAATGGATAAACTGGGAAAACGGGAGGTGAATAAAATGAGATATGGTGAGGTTAAATGATTTTTTTTCAATTACACACACATTTTGTGTTGCATCTCATGCCCAGATCCTCAAGGTGGCCAAGATGACATGGTACTTCCACCAGTGCTTTGAGGAATTAAAGGCCAATAATAAATAGGCCAAAGATTGGTCAATATTGAAAATATCAACATCATGGTGAACAGAGATTCAGGGACTGCATGGTGAGATTGCTCATAATAAACACATAGTGCCAAAAGGACTTGATTTAGAGATGGGAAGTGAGGAAAGACAGACATACTCAGCTAGAACAAAGTGTCAAGTCAAAGGAAACACCAAAGACATAAAAAAATACAAAAAGATTAACAGAAGTAATAAGATTGGTGGTCAGCATAGAAAGACATGTTAGTACCTTTGAAAAGTAACAGCATATCTGTAGACATAAATAAATTAATAAATGTCAAATAAATGTCAAAAGTGGCAAAACTTTAGCAGCAATCAGATACTTATCATTCAGTCACTTAGTCTTCAAATTTGACTGCCTCACTGCTATAGAAGCTTTTCAGTTGCAAAGCTCACATTCCCATGAGACTTACATATATATATATATATATTTTTTTTTTTTCAGTTCAAATGAAGAATTGGTGCACCCTATCATAATTAGGAAGATCCTGTCATGATTAGCCTTGCTTACCTTTTTGGTTGATCTCATTGGAGAGCTCCACAAAGAATACAAACAAATGAAGCATGGAAGCCCATGTGGTTTTAGCGAAAAGTCAAAGAGCTGGGACTGCTTTTAAGGTATTGGGCATATCTTCAGCATGCCTAACGAAGCAACTAACTTCTAATGTGGCTTCTCAGCTTAGGCATCAGGATTGATGGTATTTCTATTTGGATTGCAGTCTTGGACAAGCAAAGACTGCTCCCTCACTAGATGCTGCTTGGTAGATGAGGTTGCATCTCAAGATGGTGTGATTATGTCTGAGTTTCTAGATGCTCTCTTGAACATAATACCTTTCTAAGAACAGCATTTACCTAGTTGTGTTAAGACAAGAGTATTTTTCTTCCATTTTCTTCCTGCCGCAGCCATGCTAGAGAGGAGTCTCACCCACGGTGCTCCTTCTCCTTGTGCTTTCACTCATTCTTGTTCATTCCTCTCAGATAAAGTAACGTTTACTTAAGACTGGAAAATTTTACTTTATGAACCTTTTACTTCATGGCTTGGGCTCGGCTCAGCTGAAAAATTAGAGGCCACATCCTCACGTAGTATAAAATGGGACTGAGGCCAGTTTCCACCCGAGGAGAATCCAGTCTCTCCTGGCAAGAACAAGGTTGTTCGTATAGACCAGAGGGGGTTAACGGGCCGTCATGCTTCACTTTCAACATCATCTCTAACAAAAGGAGAACACAGGAGACATAGAAAAAGGAGCAGGAGATTTTCTGAGGGAGCATAAATATAATTGCAGTCACAGACTGATATTTTCCATGGTTCGCAGCCGAGTCATTCACGAGCCCCAGACATCAATAAATGAACCTTTAACTTGCCTTCTAGGTCTGTTATCCACTCCACACAGCGCTTTAATTACTTGGTGCCTAAGAAGCACTTTGGACATTGAAGTCTGTCACCCCTTAAGCTGTCTGCTCGACTCTTCATTTCATGAACAAGACACACACAGCCTCGCTTAGCCAATGGCAGGCTGGTCACACAAGTATTATGTTTTTCCTCTCGCTGTCTACTGTTTCACCACTGTAGGAATTACACAGCCAGGAGCACAGTAGGAATAATGGCCCTATTCATTTCCCCCGGGGACTAATTCCTACAGATGGCAAGCACTGCGATGGGGCAAATTAGCTTCTTATTTCATTGGGAGGCTTAAAGTTATAAGCTCATTTTGTTGTTGTTTACGGGACAGCTCGATGGAGGACGGTGCAACCTGGTACACTGCTGCAAGGAGGAAAAGAGGCAAATCCTGTACCAAGGAATGGGAGGGGGAAGGAAAGGATATGCTTGGAGGACCTTGTCCCTGCTGAGCTCAAACACTTCATGTGCTTGGACCTACCGCTGGAGGAAAGCTCTCGGTCAGGTGCCTTCACCACACTCCAAAGCAAGTGAGGTCAAGGTCTGGGGATTCAGGGCTGGAGCTTTGAGGAGACAAGTGGTAGAAAAACAAGGGCAGCTTCTATACACAGCCCTGACTGCTGTTAAATTACCTAGAAATAAACTGCAGATCAAAAATGTAGACTTTTTCCTTGTCTACCTGAAAGGAAAAACACACATACCCATGTATGTTGTCTTTCAGTGATGTCCCTCTTGAGACACAGGAGAGAAAAGTTGTTCAAGACACAACAGGAGACACTTGCAAGGGGAATATCCTACTTTTACCTATGGCAATCACTCTGTGGCTGGGATTGTCAGCTGCACGATTGCTCTGGGCAGCATTGTACGCATTTACATTCACAGATAGGGTTGGGCCATCATGTACATCTACATTTGTCTGATTTTCCAAGCACAAAAATGAAGGATATATCCTCAGCTTAAGTAAATCCTTGGAGATTTCAGTTTATTCAAGTCATCAATCTGGCTCTCATTGTAGCTTTTTATAGCACCTTTCACAGTCAAAGTCTCTTCTCATAAGCATTAATGTACTGTGAGGAGTAATAGAGCATGTTGGGTGGGATTTTATTTGCTTGCAAAAATTCCGTATTTGACTCTCAAACAGAAATTCTGTTATTAAAAGGAGAAACCATGGCTCACCAGAGATGTTATTAAGAGATGTTTTCCTGCAGCTACTGACTAAGACAAAGGGGTTATTTTCTGCAGTGTTTCAGGAGACCGTACAAGACACATAATTCCATCTTGAAAAACCTTAAGGAAATTGAGCTTAGTCATGAGACAAGGTACATGTACAGACTTGAACCATAGTGGTGAGAGAATCCCAGAATCACAGAATGTTTAAGGTTAGAGGGAACCTTTAGAGATCATGCTCAAGCAGGGACACCTGGAGCACATGGCACAGAGTGGCGTTCAGGCAGGTTTGAAGATCTCCAGAGAAGAAGACTCCACAACCTCCCTGGGCAGCCTGTTCCAGGGCTCTGTCACCCTCACAGTAAAGTTCTTCCTCATATGGAGATGGAACTTCCTGTGTTTCAACTTGTACTCATTACCCCTTGTCCTATCAAAGTTCACATAAAGTTCAGAGAGAGTTCAGATATATGACATACCTGAGCACAGACTCTCCTAGCGCCTTAGCCTTTATAAAAAACAGTAAGAAGCCCTCTTTATTTTCAGCATTTCAGCTAAAATCTCACTTCAGCAATTGCTGAAGCTGGAATACATGAGTTTCAGTTCTGCTCCATCTGCAGATCTATCGACATCAGTCTTGTGACCTTATTTGTACTTTTCCTCTCATCTTCCCATTTCCAAAAAGTCATCACTTCTCTGACTTTGCTTCAGCTTCAGCTTTGCTACTTAACTATATTTTTTCAAAGAGAAATATGAGAATAGGAGCTTATCTCACCTCAACTTTCAGTGTTTACATTTCTGTCTAAACTGGCCTCCCTCAACTATTTTTATAACCCTGAAGAGAAAAAGGTACTTTCAGGACATGATTCATCTGACCTACTTTTTAGAGATGAATTGCACTCTAGATGTTACCAACTGTATGGCCTAGTTCTCTGTTCTTCATGAAGGATCTTGGTGTGTCTTGCTCATACAAACACATCTACATTATAAATGATCTTCATCTCCCTTCAGGTGTCCTCTTGCACTGGAAAGCTCTTTGTTTCCTGTCCATGATATATTTTTGATCTTTGCTAACAATCAGCCATGTCTACCAGATACATTTTATTGCCGTTCCAGGCTAGTTAGGTCTACTGCAACCTATTTTCCTTAAAAGATATGAAATAGCATTCTAGTGTCATCAAACACTAATGCCTTCTTCCTTAGCATGACATGTCCCAAAAGGCACAAGACACCATTCAAACATGATCATGTTGAAGTAAGTTTACAGATCCTTCACTCTTAGGGTCCTTCATTGATTCTAAGCTTTTCAAGATGGAAACTGAGAGGGATCCTCACAACACAATGCAGAATAAGTTCTCCCAGATGGAAAGTTACATGTACTTAACCACCTTGATTCTGACCCCTTGCTTAGCCTGATATCTCCATATGACACAACCTTGTGTGACTCTGTTCTTTCCCCATGCCCTGTGACCTTATTCCATGGATTCTACAGCTGTAATAATGTTGTAGCATGATATATTTACTTCCTGTTGCATACATACTTTTTCTGTAGAATATTTATATGAGCCCTTTTTTCTGTGCATGTGGCAAAAATAGATGTTAGTTTATGTGGTATAATTTCCACGGCATTGTTGAGGAAGTGTTGATGGCTATGACAAGCAGAAAAGTGGCTAGTATCTCATCCTGCATCTGAGACATGAGTAGGCCTGCATGAGAAATATGAACATCTCTTCTCTGAAATATTTTAAAATATTGAAAAATAAAATCACTGTTAGCAATTTAAAATAACTTGAAAATGACCTTTTTTGGAGGGAGAAGACATAAGTATTTTAGTAAAAAAAAAATATTCCATATATATGGAACAGATATAGCCCATTATAACTCTTTAAAAACTTGATAGATATTACAAGATATAAACAGGGCTATAAACAGTATGGCTATGTGAAAACTAAAAATTCTCTTCTGAGAAGATTGAGACAGAATGTTTTCATCCTACAAAACGCACACATATATTGGCAAAATGCAGCCTGCTAACAATCACACTTTCCCTGAAACTTTTATTTGTGGTAAAAATTATATTTTCAATACCAAAACAATTCCATCAGAAAGCTCCTGGCCATAAGTCAGTATATTGGTAGAAAAGTATGCATGATTTTTATTATAAAGAGACCTTGCCATGAGATAATGTTCTAGATAGTACAAAGTATTCAAAAACTGCAGTCATGGTGGAATAAGCACCTCAGTTGATTCTTTCCCTACTGTGGCAGGTTGGAGCCTTCGGATTGACAGAGCTAGCTTGCCATTGTAGGGCAATCACTCCCATTCTAATACAAGACAGAAGGAAAGAAAGGAAAAAAAAGAAAAAATAAGTTCATTGTATTGAATCACAGAGCCAACATCATGCTGTGGCAGAAATTCCTTCCGCCCCTTCAGATTTCTTTCCTCGCTCAGAGGCAGTGGTTACTGAAACCACAAAATTCTACATTTTGGCAGGCCAAGTCCTCGCCTGGGTCCACCAACACCATCCCAAGCCCTTGAGGGGAAAGCCCAGGCTGGTGAGTGCATGCAAACATAGAGATGAAAGTCCGTGTCAGCAATATGCACGCTCAGACTGCCTAGCTTGCTGGATTAACGATTTCGGCTGGTTTTACAAGCAGAAAGGGGAGGAGGAGGGCTCTGCAAGAGGAGACATCGTGGTTTAACTACTCAATTCCTATTGGCTTCGCCAGGCTATTGCATTATATAAGTTGAGTGGCAAGACTGTTTCCTACACCCCTCTGACCAAAAGAATGCAGGGAGCACGCGGCTTGAACCAGCCCCTGAAATGGATAGTTTATCAAGTCAAGGAACAAGCGTAGGCTGTCCCGGCCACTGCAATGCAGACCTACAGCGAGCCAAGAAGCCGCTCCAGCATTTACCCAGCTCCACTCCAGCGGATTAAACGATTCACTCCGGAGTTTGCAAGGGAAAGCCTGGGTAAGCCGGCCAAAGGCAGGGTGCAGCAAGCATGCAAGGAGTTCAACTCAGGATTCCTTGCTAAAGCAATAGAAGGGAACAACAAGAGCTTAAAATCCCAGCAGCTGAGAAGCACAAGGTTCCCTCTTTCTGGAGGCTCTAGGCTGAAGAGTTTGCAATGTAATGCTGTCACTTTTACGATTAATTCATTTTGCTAAATCCATCCTTCTTCCCCAGTAAACACACATGCACACACACACACATACACACACATTCTTCTTTTTCCTAACCATGCACACTGAGGTCTCTAAAGTTTAAATTTCTTTGTTTAAAATGATTTCTTTATTACTTCCCCATGCACTGCTCAGAGACTTGCCTGGTGTTCTTCAGCTCATCCAAATTGCAAATAGCAAATGATAACAGCGAATATTACCAGACTGATCAACACCTATTTCTCTCCTTAAGGATAGAAAACAGATGTATCAGCACTTATCTCCCCAGAGGTTCCTCCTTGGATATGGGTCAACTCATCTGGATCAAGCTGATTTCAAAGAGCTCTTTCTGTGCTGTAGTGGTCAGCAAAGTCCCACAGCTAATGGCAGACTTGAGGCCTAATCTTTGCATATGCTGGGGAAATTCTCTAAAAGTTAAGCTCTAGTCTGGAAGTGAACACCTTAAAACACATTAAAACATGAATATCCTTTGCAGAAAGCTCCTCAGAGCAGGAAAATTTTTCTTGTCCTGATTGTCTTTTTTGCCAGCTCTGAATCAACTCCAGCCTCCCAATATCCCTCTCTTTAGCATTTGCAGGTGACCAATGTAGCTGTCTGGGTACCTGCCATCCTGGTCTGGTCTAGCCTATTCTGAGAGCTTAATTCTATCCCACAAAATCTCGATACTAAAATCAACCTAGTGCATCTCATTTTCAGTGGCTGCTGACCAGCTTCCAGATGTTTCATTGAAAGGTTTTGCAACATCTGTGCTCCTTTGTTGAAGGAGTCCTACCAGAACACTGCAACTAGCAAGGATTAGGGAGAGGCAGTATTTTTCCTTAGGTCAGAGACATAGAGCAGGGAAAGAAAAAAATAAATAAATAAAGCAAGAACTGAAAAACAATAGACAAGATTTTTGGTAGGCAAGCTTTTCTTTGAGTGTGAACAGGAGCAACAAGTTTGTGCTTGGGCTCCAAAACTTGCTTCACTTGACTCGCTGGTAGGTATCCAAGCTGATGGGAAGTGCTTTCCATCATGAATCATAAACCATTCATGGATGATGAGGAAAAAGCATAACTGGGCTCCCGTTCTTGATGTAAATTTAAGTGCAACTAAATAGAGATATCACCTTTTACGTAATCAAAGATCTTGTGACTTTTTAATTTCTTTGCCTATCTCCCAGAACTAGGAGTCATAACAGTGCCTGTATTTGTTAAGTGAAGCCTGCATGTGCTAACTTAATAGACAGTAAAATGCTGTCATTTCTAGAAACTCCCCAAAAGTATTTTAAATAAACATAGTCTATAAAATCTCTTTTTTACTTGCATATTCTTCTTGTCCACCGAGTTGCTTGGCTTCATCTTGTTTAGGAGTAAAGAATTTGTGACCAGATATGAGTGAGGAGCCATTCTTCCTAAAATGTCATCTACAAGTATTACCTTCCTCCTCATCAGATTCTAGAGATGGACAAATGAGTTTTGGGTCTCCTCTGAGTTTCAGTAGCATTCCAGACATGAACTCTTTTTTTCTGCTGAACTGTTCTTTTCATCCTGCTTAACCTAATAATATAATCATTAATTTGTTATAAACCCACTAATATCCTCTGTACTGATATTTTTTATTACTAGTTTACAGAATTTCTTTTAATTTCAGAGTATTTTGAGTTCAAGGAAATAGCTACGTTAAGAAAAATCTCTTCAAAAACTTTGAGGATGATGGAAAAAGAATGGAAATGCCCAAATCATGGATCCTTTTGAACTCTTCTGAACTCTTTCAGAGAACATAAATTCTGAAACACTTGGTTGTTTTCACTTGAGACAAAATATTTTATCATTCTTGAAGATTCAATATTACACTGGAGTTTAGCAAATCTAGCTGCTTATTCTTTTTTTCAGATCAAACTGTTCCTTTGTTGGTAGTATATTCTGAAAATCCTAGCTCTTCTTTCTCATCGATGAGCCAAGTTCATGCCCCAGTGACTCCTCCACTTACCTGTTTTTTCTCATTTTCAGATGGAGAAAAGCATGCCTTCCAGAGAAAGGGAATGGCCCAATGGGGATCCTAGGTTGCAAGCCAAGATAGAAATGCAACTTAATATACTGCCAAAAAAATGATTTGAAACAGTCCTCTTGGTGCCAACTGATAAAAATGAAATGTCCTGCTTTGGAGTGAACCACCCCAGGCTGGAAACTGACATTTTAAACTTTTTCCATGAATAAAACATTCTTCTCATGGCAGGAGAAAATAATATAAAAAAAAAAAAAAAAAGACAATATCTTGAAATTTCACTTGAATATTTATTACAGCATTTCCATTGAACAGGTAGTGAGAGTGAAGCTGTGTCTTCAGGCACCTATAAAACTAATGACACCAGATAGTGCAGTGGTGTATCTAAAGCCCATGTCAGAAGCAAAAAGACAAGGCAAGGCTCCTGGATCTGACTCTGCTAATGCCTAGATTCAATGTCTTGCCGAGCAGAGCAGCCCACCAGACATCTTGTTAATGGTTTGCAAAAACTCACAGAGCATCACGTGTGCAAATATGCAAGAAAATCCAACGGATGCAATAACCAAGCTGTGCACTCAGCTTCTCGATCTGCCCCTTGTGCTGACCGACCAAAAGGACAAGCTATGCGGTAAGCAGACACCTTCGCTTGGTTTCTCTTAAGCTGATAACTTATTCCACTTATGCTCCCACATCAAGGTCTAAAAAAGAGATGACCCCGCTGGCCTCCAGCGACGTGCACCCAGCCCCTCTCCCTGTTGGCTCTTGTCAAAGCCCTGTCCATCAAGCACCCGCAGACCTTCAGCCTCTGCGCTTTTGGTATCGCGGGCGGCCGGAGTTTGTGTACAAAGCTGTCACCACCCTCATGAGTGGGTGGATTTTCCAGCTCATCTGTAACCGGAGTGGCACTTCAGCCCTGGAATCTTTCTTCCAAGTGTCAACAGCACGCAGCACGGGGCTATCCCCTTACGCATTATCTTCGATCAAGTTGATGGGCAGGAGGGAGCAGAGCCAGGAGTAATTGTGACGGGCTGGGTGTTTTTACAGGCACAATGGTTAATGGGCTGGTTAATGTAAAGGATTAGCCCCTTCATCCTTGGGACATATGAGAGGGAAGGAAGGGGGTGGTGCTACTCTAAGCCCCTGGTAGGAAACTGCGTGTTCGGCTTGTATTGAGAGAGAACTGGGTTCACAAAAATCCTATGTGATATCTTCTCGTTGGCAAAAGGTTGGTGTTTTGGTACCAGGCACAGAAAAAACAGAGCCTAAATGCAAGCCCTGCTTGGGAGGGACAGAGAGGAAGGGACATCTGGGACGGGACAAAAAGGCTAAAATGATGCTCCTTCATCCAAGAAAGATGAGGGGGAGGCCAGGAGAAGGTCTCAGCTGTCCCACAAGGAGACTCCTTCAGAAAGGCACCGTGGGGCTTCACATCTCTCTGCTGCGGGATTCAATGAGCAGTTTCCAAGAGGTGCTGCTGCACATGGAGACATCCTTGTGGACATTTGCCATATTGCCTAAGACAGCAAAGATCACAAAACCAGCTCTGGGGCTCCAGTCCCGCCCTGCTGCATACACCTTACATTACAGCAGCATTACGCAGAGGGGTCTGTCAAGGGCTTTTGTATCACCACTAAATGCCCAAGCTTATAGGATTTATGACCATATGCTCGCATGGCTTATGTTCTGAAAAGTTTGGAAAACCTTCCTCCAAATTCTTCATGCAAGCTCAAATCTCCTCCCTGACTGCTAGATCAGTTACAGTTCATAGACAGTCCTAGTGAGATAGCCTCCAAAAAGATGCTAAGAACCAGAAGGAAAGAGACCATGGTCAGCTGAAGCCTATCTCAATAGCATCCCTGTAAGGAAGGTAAATCAAGAGGAGATAGAAAGCGAGGAAGATGGAGAAGGATTTCCCTTGTGTCATTAACTCAGGGAGATATAAATTTGCTGGGGACAAATAGTTTCCAGGTCTGCTTTCACTTATAACCATTTGTGTTTTGCTTCAGGATAGTGGGACTTTGGCCATATCCACAAATCAAATATCTATCCTCTGCATAGGAGAGGGATATCTGTCATCCTGCTGAACAGTAACTTTGAGCTGTTTCCCAAGGATCCATGACTCCCTAAAAGTTTTCATCCAATTTGGTGAAAGATTTTAGAAGAAGGGGAAAAAACAAACAAACAAACAAACAAAACCTTCCTTTCATTCCCATCAGCTCAAAATATCATTCCAACATCAGCAGAACCAACCATAGGAAGCAAAAATATAATGCTACTAACTTTTCTTTCCCATTACCTGATTTATTTTAATTATTATTTCCTTATCTAATATTTAGAAAAGGAATAACAATTTTTTAAAAAATTATTTGAAAATAAGCTTGAATTCACATTCACTTCAGCAGCAACCTGTTACTGCCATTATTACCATTACCAATGAGGTGGTTTCAAGCAGACCATCACCGTGCTACCTTCTGTACAAACATTGGAGATACTCATACAAGGAAAGGCAGTTCGGATTAGAGTATATCCTAACAGTTATGCAGAGTTTCATAGCATCATGCCCCAGAAGAGCATTGACAAGACATCAAAGGATGCTGAACTTCTGCCAGCATAGGGCTAGCAGAAAAGAAATTTCTACATGGAAGATTAGGGGACTTGGGCACCTCTCTTATGAGAAGAGGCTGGGCCTGTTTAGTGTAAAGAAGAGAAGGCTGAGATCTTATCAGTGTGTATAAAACCTTAAGGGAAAGTGTCAGGAGGATGAGGCCAGACTCTTTTTAGTGCTGACAAGCGATAGAACAAGGGGTAACAGCCATAAAGCGAAGCACGAGAAATTCCACCTGAAATTGAGGAAAAACCTCTTGACTGTGAGTTTGACAGACCACCAGTGCAATTTCCCCATGGAGTCTGTGGAGTCTCCTTCTCTGGAGATATTCAAACCCACCTGCACAAGATCCTGTACAACGTGGGGCAACGCTCTAGGTGTTCCTGCTTGAGCAGCCCAGTTGGACTAGATGATCTCCAGAAGTCCCTTCCAAACTTAATCTTTCTGTGATACTAACAGATATGGAAACAGTGTGGCTACTATAAACAACTCAAAAGAGGAGATACAAGTGCTTTCTGTAAATACAACAGCAGAATAAACCTCAGGAAGGAAAAAGAGCTAATTAATCCAAAGGACAGCATCGACATACAAGAACATATGTGCCAAATTGATTAGGAATAAACATCAGCAGGATTAGATGTTTCTGATTATTAGAGGGGTGAGGTTCAAGGACAGGCTCCCCACAAGAGCAGCAGTTTCTCCATCAGGCATCCTTTGTACCTCTTTTCCAAGCATGCAAATATATTCTATAAAAAAATAATAAATAAAGAGTGGTTTCTGCTTCTGGTTCACGTGAACAAGAAGATTCAAATTAACAGACTTGCATTTTCTACTCAGGGATTGGCCTTGCTTTGGAAACTTTCCATATGTCCACACATGCAAAAAGGTTGAAAGCCACTTCTTTGCTGCTGTGAAATACGAGTGCTATAGAAAAGCCAAGAAGGAAGGTAATTGTTCTGTTTTCAGATCAGGATTTGAACAGCTTTCATAAAATTACCCTGGGGCAACAACCCAAACTGTGTCAATAAAATAGAATATTGAATAGCCACTTTCTGAGAGGTAGCCCTTAATTTTTGGGCACTGAATGGTACAGGAGTTGTTCTGGCCTTACCTAGCAGGCAAGTGCATGGTTTGGCAATGTCGCTTCTATTTTAGACATAAGTTGTGGTTTGAGTAAATAATCAGTACTACAGTAACTCCACCAAAGAAACAAGGTCCTCACTCAGGAGGGTCCTCCCAGCAGCAAAAGAGCTGGAAACCACCCTGCGTCAAAAAGGCTGCTGTTAACACAGACCTAGGAGACAAAGTAAATATTACAATTAATATCACAGATCAAGGCACTAGGAGATGAAAGACTGGATTTTTATGTGCACAAACATCCCTTTACACTTTTTTGGCATTACAAAGGGGCCCTAAAATGATACTCCATCAGAGACAGTGATTATGTACTACATCCTAAATCTACTCTCGAATTATCAAGAGATGAGACAAAAGAAGCATTTTCTTAAATCTTCCCTTTTCACAAATAACATAACTTGCCCAAGTCACAGAAGAAATCTGTGGTAAAATTTTTAATGAAGCCCAAACAGCCACGTTCTTGTTGAAGATGGTCATCATGAAGATACTTTTCTATTTGTAATTATTTTTTTTTTTTATGAAGAAGTGACTTAAACAAGTATATATTTCAATAAAGACTAGAGCTGTTTCAGCTGCAGGTGGATTTTTTTAAAAAAAGTCTTTCTGCGGGGAAAATAATGGACTCCCAGCATAAGTGGGGAAAAGAGAACAAATATCTTCAGGAAATAGTTACAGCAAATTTGACACTGATAAATCAGTCAGTAGCTCATCTTAGAGATACCTAGAGATCTATCTTGATTTCAGCAGCAAAGGCAAAAAAGAAGAGAGAGAAAAAAAAAAAATCACATAGAGATCACACACTACTTTCAACAACCTCTGCAATAGCTTGTTTTGCCAAGCAAAACTGACTTCAGTTCTGTGTGAGAGCAAAAGCAAAGCTTTGCTGAATGAATGAAAATAATATTTTCAATTACAAAAAAAAAGGAGAACAGTTAAGAAGTACAGTTAATTAGCATAAGAATTTAACTGCATCCATCCACATGTTTGTTTCAAGGCATTAAGCTTCAGGCTTCTGCACCTGGATTGTTCAGGTTGCCTTCCACACTAACAAAACAGCAAACCTGATTCAACATAAACAGCGCTCTATAACACACACAAATGACGTCAATTTAGGATTTATTTATACAAGGCAGGCTTAGATTAGAAGTTGCAGATGAGAAAAAAAAAAAAAAAAGGTGAAAACACCCAGTAAAGTCAGTTTAAGTATATGCTGAAATCCTTTTGAAAAAAAAAATTAGTCAAGTGTGATCCCTAATTACAGATCAGAAATTTTGTGCTGATTGGAAGAGAACTGAAATCATGGTTGCTTTTCATTAAGGAAAAGCAATACAAAACAAAACCATAACTAAAACCTTATCACTGGTCTCTACCAGTGATACATGCCCAGATTAAATACCTTTGTCTCCAAGTGCCTCATATAGTGGCCAACAGATGTAAGGCTTGAGCACAGGGCAAGTACAGATTGAAATGTCTCAAAAAAACCTCCAGTGATGGGTATCTCAACAACTTCATGAGTTCTGTTCTCCTCTGCCCTTACGTTGCAACCACATTATTGTTGTAGACTTTAGTCTTCACTACGGGCAGTAGGAAGGCAGTCTGTTGGGACTAGACTAGATGGAGGCATTTTACACAGCTAAGACGAGGATACACAAACTCAAATTAAGGTCATTTAACAGTCAGGTTCAGACCTTAGTCAGCAGTTCCCAAGCATGGCCCAAGTATTGGTTTCTCCCCAGGAGACTTACTAAGCACTCATAAATCCAACAATGAGTATCAAATAGATTCTCCAGTACCTTCCATCACACACATTCAATGAGCTCAGATTCATGTCAACTGGACAGCAATCTCTTCTTGGCTGAGCATAACAAACCTCATGTCCTGAATTTCCCCCTTCCTCCATGTATGGAAAGAAGTGATATCACCACATTGGTGGGAGCTCTGCATGAGTCAAGACAGCAAAATGCCAGACCAAGTACTGTATTTATATATACCACCTTTCATGCCAAGGGATTCCAACGTCCCTTATGAAGTCATTCAAGGAGGATGTGAAGACAGCATGCAAATACCACTAAGGGGAAACTGAATTTAAGATGAGATTAGTCCAGAGCAGCAGCATTAATGTAACCTATTGGAAAGTGCATCTTACAGCAAATAATTTAGAGCAATGGGAACTGATCCCTGGAACCATGTAGATGAGTGGCACTAGGTTAGCTGCCTGTCAATAAACCATGAGAGAGTAATTCTGAATGTGTACCAGGCATGTAGGCTGCCCAGGGCATCACCTGTTCTCCTGTCTGTAAAGATGGGTGCAATTATCAGTCTAAATGAAGAGAACACCTTTCAAATCAACACTTCTAATTCAAAAGCATATGGACGTTTAATCAAAAGCTTAGAAAGATGCAGGCATGGAAGCAAGTTCAGAGGGTCATATCCTCCACTCTCTCACTATATCTCCAAAACTACTTATTGAATACAATTTTATCTTTACCAGGTGCATTTTCTGAACAGTTTTGGCTTCTTTTGTTTCTAATATTTTTAGCATTTTTCCTCACTTTTTACCCTATTTACCTAATGAGGTGCAACAAGATTGATTGCAAATTAATTTCTCTTCAGGTACTGTGTGAGCAAATAAATTCAACACAATAAAATACAGAAACATAGAAATTACCTTATACTGGTCAAAGCAATGGAACATAGAGTGCTTTTCTGTCTAATAGTATACTCAATGTGAAAGCACTGTATTTTTATGTAGACATTGACAGACATGCAAAGATACATGTCACAGCTGAGAAGATATGAGGTAGAGGAACCAATATTCAAGTAGCATGGGATTGGTTGATGCCTATTTTTTCAACACCTGTGGCTAATAAAGATAACTTTGTGACTCACTGCATAAGAAAGTGGCTGTGGGTTTGCTGGACTCACTCTAAACCAAACATTGACATCAGTTCCTTCCTAGCAAAATTCATAATTGGGCAGATTAAGTTTTTGTGAAATGCAATGTTTCTCTTTGAGAGATCAAATGGGGTGAGGTTCTACCAGGTGTCAGTCTGATCTGCATTTCATGGTAGAGAATCATGACAAGTCCTGAAGATGATGCTGTGTATTTTTGAAATACTTCTTTGGTTCACTGAAAGAAAATGACATTCCATGGTTAAACATTCCGAAAGAAAACAAAATAAAGGCAAGGCTATTAGGTGGTTAATACTGCATCTTTTGCCAAGAATCACCTGCAAACCCACTTCTTTCTGGCTATCCCACATGGTTGTCTAGACAACCAACACCTGCTCTTAATTAATGACTAATATCCTAAACCGGAAACAGTGCTCCCTTATAACACAGACATGACCTTTGATCATCTCCTTCTACCAGCAAATGTTCAAAACAGCTGAAGATGGCCAAGTCCACTTAACATTGCCCACCTGCTGTTATAGCTACTGGAGTCTGGACTACTCTGCTGTGCTGAGTTCCTTAGGGGTTTTGTTTTGTTTTGTTTTTTTCTGCTGTGCTCTGTGCAGTGACCTGAATTGGCACAAATCTGGCATGTGTACACATACATAGATTTGGAAGAAAATAGAAAAAAAAATATCCAGAGTATATGCTGTATGTTTTCTTTCTAGGGAAAGGCATGTGTCCTGCGTTCCAGTAGTGCAGCTGACAGCAAGCTTGTCTTCTAATCCCCTTGGATAGAAGGGAGCTCGCAGTATGCAACAGTCCACAGCTGTAGGGATCAGAGTCTCTCTAGAGACAACCTCCATAAAGACAGGGCAATATTTATTTAAAGTTGATCAGACCGCACCAGCAGCCCAACCACCCAGGGCAATCTTGGTAGCCATCTCTTGGTGAATCTAGCTGTCCTTACTCCCTTCTCCTAAACAAATAGAGAAAAATCTTTTTGTATGAGATAAGGTAGCTAAGGATGACCTTCCTTCTTAAAAAAGAAAAAAAAATATGGCCAAGAGTAAGAACCTAATGTTAGAGAGCTTCAATTTATATTTTAATTACTGAACAACTACTAAACTGTCCATTTTCTTTCCTAGGTCTAAAGCCTTACATCCAAGTCTGTTTATTTAACACTGAATTTTAACAACCAAAACACCTACTGTTCAGGCAAAGCTTTACCTTTGCTTACTGGTATCTCAGACTACATCTAGCAGAAAAGAAAATGGAAGAACTTTTCTGGATACTGGGACTTGATTGTCAGTGGTGTTCTTCTGCTGTCTCAATGGGATAATATTAGTCCAGATCAACTAGAAAATCCACAAGCAACTTCAAGGAGTTGGAAAGAGAATATTTCCAGCAGGTTACTTCTATGTAGTCAAGCAGCTTCAAAGGGTAAGAGCATTTACCAGGATACTCAGAGTTTGTTCCACCACAACTGATCTCTATCCTAGAATACATTGGTTTAACCTGCAGGACATTAAAAGCATCTACTGCTTTAAAAGTAGCAGTAGCTTTAAAAGCATCTAAGGCAGACTCTGTTGCTTACTGTGATGGATCCAGGTTCAAGAGAGCAGTGATTCAGACTTATAGTCCAGCATGGCCTGTCTCTGATTGCCCATGGTGCTCTCCTTGGGCAACAGTTATAGGGCTGGAATGGTCACTTATGTCCCTCTTCCAAATTGTTCAGCTCTGTTTTTTGGACATTAATCACTTAGACCTATTCAAAACTAAGCACGCTGTGCCTTCTCTGGTGAAAGGAGCAGGGAAGGGACATATAATTATCTGAATAAATGAGAGCTGGCTCATCAGTTCATATGGACCTATGTCACTGCTGATTTCACAGCAGGTGGGGATCTGGCCCATAATTCAATCTAGAGCTTGTCAACAGTAGCCCTCTGTCTCTCACTGGAAAAAAATACATAGTGGAAGGAGAAGATCTGGGGTGGAGTTTGAAATGCAAAATTAAATTAACTAAAAGCTTTCAGTTTGCTCCCATTCCAGGATGGATTTCCTCCCAAGGTCTCCACTTCTTCTCCAAGAAGATGCAAATCCTCATGCAAAAGCAATGCTTTCATACACACACAGATGCATTTGCCCTTGTGTATGCATGCATACATCATCTCGTCTCTGACTGCAGGCTGTGAACAAGAATTGAGACTATCAGACGAGCCAACTATCGTGGGAAATGTCATTGCTTTTACCATTGCATTGACTCAGACCGGAGCAGAAAGAGGAAGGGTGTAAGGAAGAAGAAGAGAGATGAGTCAGGAAGGCCAAAGGAAGAAGAGGAATTTGCAGGATTTGTCCAAGTTCATCCACATGTGAAAAAAAGCGCCAACGAGGAGTGACAGGGAGATAACACTGAGCAGGCGTACACCATTCCGCAAACCGTCGCCTATAATTCCAGAGAGCAGGAACTCCAGCTGACAGGTTTTTGGATCCGTCCGCAGTGCTGTCATGGGGGTGGGGAGAGGAAGAGGAGGGGGGCAGCTGGGAGGGAGCAGAAGGGAGAGAGGAGTCAGCAGCACTGAGATCACCAGCGAGGTGTCGGTGGCAGCTCATGTTCCCCGATCTCTGGGACTGGCGGTCGCAGGCAGGGCAAATGCTGCAGTGGGCTTTGGAAGCTCTCGGAAAAGGAGCACTTCATAAACTCCAGGATAAACCACAACCAGGCTGGGAAAGGCCCATGGGTTGATCTCTTGCAGGGTGGCTGCTTACACGGCCTTACCTGGCGTTTTCCCCCTCTCAGCTCTACGTTGCTCAAGTGCCAGAGGTTGCTTTAAGGAGGTGTGAACATCATGAGCCTGGAGAGGAGCCAAAGCTCATGAAGGTCAGGAGAGGATTATTTCCACCACCTTCAACTGGACTTTTTAATCAGTTCCACTTCCAAGCCGATGTTATCCCCGTATGTTACACCAGAAAATAGGGTGATGATATACAATGGTGTTACATGCCACCATAGTGAGCAGGACCACACGGGAGTGAGGAGGCTGAGGCCCAAGTGGGCTTGCTTAGAGCTCCTCTCCTGTGTCTGTTTTGCCAAAAAAGTCATCTGGGAACATTCCTGTTTGGTGTGCATTGAAAAATGGATATCTTTGGAGCATAAATTCACCAAGAGAGTCTCACCAGCAGGAAGATGTTCAGAATGAGAAGACAACAAGCAAAATAAGAGCTGGAAAGACAATGTGATGAGAATCAGATCCTTCATTTCCCCTCTTTTGGGGATACCCTCAACCACAATAGGGCATCCAAACCTCTTTGAGCTGCTACTCCTTCATGTGTGAATGTAGGGTCAGAGCTTTTTCCTAACCTGGCAAGAGGCACAGTGAGGACAAAGAAGACAGTAAGAAAATTTAATGCTGTGATTGAGGAGTTGCTCCATTACCTTGGTAGGTCCTCATCTGGTTTAACTGTTTTTGCAGATCTTGCGTAGAGTGCTGAAATGCATCTTCAACCCTGCCTTTGGCCTTTGAATAAATTATCACAGAGAGGTGTTTAGAGACCCCATAGTTAGCGATGTGTTTTGAGAAAAGCACTAAAGAATGATGAAGAGTTGGTGAAATTTTATGTTACAAATATTTTTACAGCTTTAGCCCTATTTTTAGTTAACAAATCATCTATGGACCAATTATAATTTCCTTCACACATATTAAGTACACATAAGCATTTGCCAAATACACTAGTGCTAACCCCAAACATTCAAAAAACATGAGTCAGCCCTCTCTCTGCCTCCCTGTCTCAGATATGTTATCGACATAAAATTCATCAGACTTCTACAAAAATAAATGCAGGCTCTTTTAATTTGTATTCTAGCACTGCATTTTTTTTTCATCTTGACCTGTCAAACTTTTTTTCTGCACTGCTGAGGAGTATTTTTTTTCTAGAAGAAAAAAAACAGAATTAATTGTCTCTAGAAATGAGGGATAAAGAGAAAATAAAAAACTCCAGATAACAAGAAGCTTGGGATAAAAACATATACAATCCTTGCATTTCCACCTTCTATCTGGCCTCAGTTATTCTTTTATTCATTATTTTCTGTAGGAAAGCAAGTATATACTATGATATTATCTCCTCTTCCTGATTGGGATGATAGTTGGATGGCTGCATGGTCAGACCTTCAGAAAATCTGTAGCCATTTGAAAGCTTGCAGCTCTGTAAAATATCATTCACCGTGCCTCCTCCAAGCTAGTCATGATGGTTTATACCTTTGACTGAGATGCCCAAGGGTATCCTCATGGGTATCCAGAATTTTGGAGGAACATCAGTCTTCTGTAGGGTTTCTCATATCTGCAGCCCTATGTGGGTGTCTCAGACTCCCAAGAGTCTCATGCAGCAGTAGACACTCAGATTTAGGCAACCAAATCAAGCCATCCCCATAGCTCTTTCCGCAGTGCTATTGGGTTCACATTAATCAGCTCTGAACATGGTTTAAGCAAATCATTACTTTGCATTAGAAGCAACTTGCGGTCAAGTTACCACACTTTGGCCAAAAGCATGACAACTCACTAAACCATTCGTAATCCTCTGCCCACAGTCCCTAGGAAAATGTGGTTGCTGGAATGGCGTTTTGGCCAAATAATTATCTCTACTTAAATTTAGGAAACTTGTGAGCAAGGAAGACTGTGACACAAGTCACATATTCTCCTCTTCCCCCAGCTATCAAAACAAAAAAGATGTGTTTCTTTTATCTGCAAAAACACTTGGAAGTCTTTTCCAAGAGATTTGGGAGCTCTCCTCTACTCTTGCTGATATAGCCTCTATCAGAAAATGATTTAAGACATAAGTTTCTTGACAGAGGGACTAGAGTTTGGGTATGGCCTCATTCTCTTTATTTCAGGACTCAAGCTTTGATGCTTTTGAGTTTCTTTAGCCCTGGCCCTATAGCCTTTTTCTCTTCTAAGTTAGAGTATTTCCTGGATTGTTCAAACTAATGTCTACTCAGAAACTCTAATTTACCACAGATTTCCCATCCAGTATTTTGAAAGCCATACTCATCTCCTGGTAGGGTGGACCATCTCTTTTTCATGACAAGAATATATCCCAACCTATGTTCCTAGAGATCTTTATAGTAGATTATGCTCTTATCTCACTGCCAAACATATCCAAGAATAATACAGATGTATCAGTTAATCTTAAATAATAGGCATGTGTATATCAAATAGTGTAAAGTATCATTGAAAATCATATGAGAAAGTATTCTAAGTAGTATTTTAATGAAACATAAAAGAAAATGATGGACATGCATACTTTCATTCATTTTATTGGTGATAATATGAAATATTAGATAGAATAGTTAAAATAAATTAGATAAAAATTAAAATAAAATTTTAAAGTAAATTGAATAGTTGATTAGAAAAGATAACACTGATGAAAATATGAAGTGAGTATTGCCCTGACAGAGAGCAGAAAGCCAGTTGGATCAAACTAACAGGAAAAAAAAAATTAGACAAAAATAAAAGAGAAAAAAGTATGTTTTGTCTCTTATCAAATGAATGTTACATTGACTATAGATACACATGCTTATTTTAAACAAATTACAGTTAGAAATATTGTTCTCCAAACTTTTTGTGTCAGTGATGAGATAGTAAGAGAATTGCACCACAATGCTCCTGTGACCCTGCATCGGTTTTCAGGCTGAAATTTTATCTACAGGCTCCCCAAAACCTTCCTTTTACCTTTTTTTTCTGAGCTAAAATTGAGTAAGGTTTTGTATCTCTAGGATACTGGCCAACTCTCACTTTTCTTTAAAGCAATCCATGATTTTGAATATCAGCATTTACATCAGTTTGTTTACAAATATCTAATAGGCAAACCTGAGTTCTCAAGTTTTCATCTGTGTTGTCTCATTTGATATTTTCTCTTTGATTTTTGAGTCTATGATGGATGGTAAAACAATTTTTATTCCTTAAGCTGTGAGCCTGCCTTGCTCTTATGGAGTGTGGTTTCTCTGAGGTAAAATTCTTGGATTCTCAGAGTTTCCATTGTTGCTGATAGGGTCAAAAAGGGACCAAAGTTCCAAGAGATCCTGGTCCTCTTTGCTTTCCCTGCTCAAGAGGACAACAATTTATAGAGAAAAAGCCACCGGCACCAAGGGGATGTGGAGCATCCAAATCAAGCAAGACGGTCCATGTTCCACTGGCTAACTGTGAGAAATATGTACAATCTTGATGATTTTAAGATCATAGCTTAAATATACATGTAAGTCTCAAGAGGGTTATGTATGGATCTGCAGTCTAGCTGTCTGTGTGGCT
>JAVCKT010008841.1:0-22950 GCA_032273925.1 Rhynchotus rufescens | reverse complement strand
GCCAAATGAGGAAGCAGCAGCAGGCTGCATGTGTGTTGTAAAGAACCTACTTTCCTACTAACACAAAGTTTTGGCTTGAGTAAGGAGCAGAACTCTGAAATTTTGTTTCTGTGATTGTTAGTGAGCACTGATCTGGCTTCCAACTCAGCTGAGCAACCTATGCGCCAGGGCAAAAGCTCAGGATCTGCCTCTGTTGCAGCTAGAGGTAGTTGTGGCTTGGAAGGCCCAGATATTGTGACCCCTTTGTGTTTTGCCAAAGCATGTACAGAAAGAGAGAACATCTTTTGTGTAAAAGTGGAGAACATCTTTTATTAAAAAATAAACCTCTCTGGTATGTCCCGTCCTAACAGACTTGCTTCCACAATCTCAGTGGAATTAAATGAAGATCTCTTGGTGATGTTTTTGAGCTTAGGAAACTTCCTAAGCTTTCTACTTCATGGAAAATGTGGGAGAAATGCCAAAGTGCGTGAATGGGTTTCAACAATTTCAGTGTGCTGCCACTGAAGAACCAGATTATAGGCTGAAAATAAGAGCACAGACTACATTTTTCATTTGTTTTTGTGCCCATATGCAAGATTTGCATTTCTGTAAGGTTGCTCACTAAATGTTTCAGGGTAGCAAGGCAAAATTAAAGCCCAAATACGAGGAGGGAGAATTTCGGTTGTATTTGAATGCTGTTCACATAGAGAAACATTGGAAACTATGATGATTGCATGAGAAATATGGCAGCTGGTAAAGAGTTTGGGAGTTGTGGTGTAACAGGTGAAAAGAACTGAATTACTGAAACTGCTCTGTGTGTGTGTATATATATGTGGTGTATGCGTGTAATATAAAACTTCACCAGAAATTGTATAATTCTACTCCTGTGAATATTTTGAGGTTTTCTTGTCTACCATAAATGTTTATAATTAGAACCTGGGGCATGTGAACTCCCCAGTAATCATAATACAGTATGATTACAATCCATTTAAAAACTGCCATCTTTCTTGGTAATGCATCCCTATCAGCTTTCCAAGAGCTGATACTATTTGTCGAATTTTTTTAAAAAACATGTATCCATTCACAACAATTCACAATAGTTTGCATATTCTGAGTAAATATAAGAATATATTCTATGAAAAATCAGAGATTAAACTGCTTATAAAACTCAAAAAAACCCCAACACTTTAATATATTATCCCTGAACAGGTAGTTAATCTTTTTGAGGATTTGATGGTGATTTGAATGTGATCAGGATATGTTTTCTGAAAGTTCTCTAGAAGACACCAGGTCTTCTCTAGAAGACACCAGGTCTTCTCTAGAAGACACCAGGTCTTCTCTAGAAGACTAAAGAAAAGTTCTTTGGTAAACACTTCACCTTATTTGGAGCTAAAGTTGTAGTAGAGCTTTTTTGTAAGATTGTGAATCACTTCTGTTTTATGTGTGTCTACTATGAGTTTGCTTTCCTAACAGGTTTTGTACGTGTTTTTTTTGTGAGGGAAGGTCTTCTGTTTCTGCAAGTGTTCCTGCTTATTTGTGAACACAGGTCCTTGCTATTTCAACTGGAAACACGTGTTCTTTGCTTATAAAGTTTGTATTCTCTAACTTAGTTTTATCATAATCTAACATCGGTCTTTAAAATTTGACAAGAGAGTAAGCAAATGTGAATACCATAGTTAATAGACTGAATGTTTTCGTAGTGTTCATCAAACAGTTCCGAACAACAAAATTATCATCAAGCTACAAAATACCTCATGAATGTGAGCACAGCTTTTTTTTCTTTTTTCTTTTTACTTTTCCGCTCCAGCTTTTTCTTTTTAGTTCATTCATGTCTAATCTTGGAGCCAGGTGTATTTGGAGCTAATTGTACTCATATACATTAGTTACCAGTATTCAACTTGAAAATAGCTAAGCGATTCCATGTACCTTTATTTGTTTGATTTCATACCGGATCATTTTGTGGGTATCAAGAGGATCATCACTGGCAGGAACCACCTTTTCGCTGGATATTTTTGCACGAATCACTGTAATAGGAAAAAAAAGTTTAAATGACAATATGCATATACTCCATCTTTCAAGCAATGGATAAAGTTGCATTTTTCCTTTAAAGTTTTTTGGTACTTTTAACATTATTTTTTATTCTTTAGCTAAGTTAGAATTTAAAGTTGTTACTGTAAGTATGTTAACTACTGAAAATAAAACATCTGGGTTGCCTGTGATTAAAAATACTGATTTTTTTTATGGATGTATATCCCATTGCTCAGACATTTTCTGGCATTATGGGTTTAGAGCCAAAAGCTCAAAAGATAATCTCTCAATTGTCTGTCTATAACTAAGCTAGAATAAGATTAGTGAGCTCTTGAGGTGCTTGTTGCTTATGGCTATTGAAACTTACATTCCAGAAATCCGAATTAACCACTGAGTTCTGGTAAATACTTTGTCAAAGGACATAATCAAAAGAAAAGGTAACTCCTATTGATGACATGAGTCTATCAGTTAAACAGAAAGATCAAGCCAGGCAAGATATAACAAAGAAATTGTTATTTTATAACTCATGTGGGGCAGGCATGATGGTTGGAAGCAGCCTCAAAAGGTCTAGTATAACCTTTCCCTCAAAGCAGGACCAGTCTGAATCAGGTTGCTCAGAGCCATGTCCATCTGAGTCCTGATTATTTCTGAGGATGGAGACTTTACTCTCCCTGGGCACCTGTTCAAGTATTTGACCACTCATGCTGATACCTTCATACTCCTTAACATGAAAAATCAAGCTGATGCAGAGGAAAATCATTGGCATCAAAATTATGCTTTTTTCCACCAAAGCATTTTTACTTGATAAATAGGCTTCCAAACATGCTAACTAAAGGAAAATGAGAAACCCAGATTGTAATTGTTTTTACAGCCACGGAGAGGTCAGCCTCATCTAGTAACAGGCAATTTTCATTTTATCACTTGTTAGCAGAACAAACTAGATGCAATAATCAATATGATGCAGATGCTTGCAGCTTCAAAGCATAAACCGTACATTTTTTGGCACAATGTTCCTTCCAGCCAAGCTATTCCAAGTATTTTAAAGGAGCATTTTAAACTTAGGAGTTGGATTGAAAGGAAAGAGTTCTTAAGTGTGAAACTGCTCTTCAGATGGTAAGTGGCAGCATTTCTTTAATCATATGCACATGTGTGTTATTCCCACAAATAAACAACACTTAAGTGCTTTGGTCTTATCACAGATTCAAAGTCTTGTGGATTGTGTATACAATACTGCTAGAAAGGTCAAATTAAAGTCATGTTTTGTTCTGCTTTGTTTCACTTTGCTGCATCAATACTTAAAAAAAAATCCCATTTATTCAGTATTATTCAACATAGAAAATTGGGGTGGGATAACAGGATCTAGCTCTGTTATTTTCTTCATACAGTTTTTATACACAAGAAATCTTTTCTGCTAATTCAACACCCCAGCATATGTAGGGCAATTAAAGATGCTGTTTCCCTTATGTATAATGCTGAAATATTACTCAATTTCAGTTTTTTATTAAATTGTTGTCCCTGTTGAAGACGTCAAAAGGGAACATTACAGATGATTAATAATAACTCAGAGTGTCTCCATGGAGTTATATATGGCTGAAAGGATAACATTTTGACTTTTGCTGTTGAGGAATCTTTTTATGTGCGTAGAGAAAAAGAGAAAACGTTTTGTATTGTGTAAGCTTCATTTGTTTGTTTAATAGAAAACTTCCAGATGGTGGAAGAAAGTCAGTTTTCAGAGTTTTTATGACTAGACTTTTTCTGTTAAAAAATATCTAGATCTTTAGCTATTCAGGTTTTACTTTTTTGTTTTCTTGAAAATGTAGATGCACATAAATCTTTTTAGTCCTTAGTCTTTATTTTCTCATTTTCAGATTTTTTTTTACATCAAGGTCATCTAGCTGTCTCTTAATGTCTTATTCATGTGGTTGCTTCTGTTTTTAACCACAAACACTTCCTGACTTTAGCATTCTTTGGGCCTTCCCGTCTCCCTCTCTTCGCTCATGGTTCAGAGAGTGGCTATAAGGCAGGATTCCTGCTAGCCTGCATTTCTTTTCAGGAAATAGTTTCAAGCTTGCAGGCTTGGCGGCAGCTTGCTTGGGCTGAGAATAGTCCCAGACTATTTAGTGTAATAGTGTCATTTAACCTATCAGACAGTTACTGATTCTTTACGAGGAGTTTGCATCTATAAAATATATATACATTGCCTTCATATTCTAAGGTCAATAATTGCTTGTCTCAAATTCGTTCTTTAATTGTAAAACCTATGATGTATTTTGAAAAACTGTTGTTCTCTAACATTTCAGTACTAAAATATAGCCTTTCAACAGCATTGCATGGTTTGTAAGCTGTGTATTTTGATTCATGGTGCCATTAAATTATTATAATTTTATGCTAATATAAGAATATGTATATGTAATTAAAAAAATTTCTTCATTGCTGAAAGTTTTCTCAGGTAACTGAAATTAATAGAATGATGACCAAGAGCCAAATGGAAACAGTCAAACCTCAGAACACAGTCACACTGGAAGTTATTTGCTCCCAATCCTATGCTAGGCATCTGTGTAACTACTCGCTAGTGTCATAGCATATTGCTGTGGATAACACTTGATTTAGCAAATCAACTTGGCAATTGTAGAGCAATTACTGTTAGAGGAGTGTTAAGAATATTTTTGTTCTTTTTTCCTTGAAAATTAAGTGCATTTCAGCCATTCCTATAGTGCTTCTAATCATTTATTCCCCTACTGCGTCCCAGTCTGAATCCAAATTTGTTTTTCTGAGTAACTTCAATGAACCGATTTTGTCTCATTGGAATAGATAATTTAGAGAATTTGTAGAATATCCATTCCTAGAGATGGTCCAGATTCAACTGGAAGATGCCTTAAGCAACTTGGTCTGGCTGGGCCTGCTTTGATCAAGATTGGACTAGACTTTCGGAGGTTCCTTCCAACCTCTGTTACTCTGTTTTGAGCATTGATCAATGAACACTGCCAACACTGTGTTCTCATATGTGAAGTGGTAAAGACTAGTAAATACTGCCCATTCTTATCCCTACTGAGCTGTTTATATGCTTCTTAGAATTGAGTTGTATATCATTGTCATGAGACATGCATCCAGGTTGAAATACTAATTTCAGTACTTAAAGTGGATTTTTTATTCACTAAATGATATATCAAATGGATGTTATTCGTTAAAGAGTCCAGCTCAGAGCAAAACATTTAATTAGGTCTGTTCCTTGAGAATTAGGTAGGTTGGTCAATAGAAGGAAGAGGTAGTCTAGTCTGGCACGGCTTGATTTTTTTTTTAATGCAGGCTAAATCCTTTCTCATTAGCCAAGCAAAATGTTCTGAGGTCCGTGTACAGTTCATTTAAGTTTGGACTAAACTTAGACTATGATGTAACTATCTGAGAAGATATGACTAAGGTGTAACCATTTTGAAAATATATCAAAGGAAATTGTATTGATATCACATAAATTCTAGTTAGAATCAGCTTTGCTACAAAAACGCTTGAGATGGAAAAAAGCAAGTAGACACGAAAAGAAAGATAAGTTACGGAACCACAGATGGCTTCAGCCATTTGGTGTTTAACCAACAGCAGGTGAGTCTATAATAAGCACTCTTCATGGAAATTTTAGACAACTTGCACTTTCACAATTCAGCTGTTTTTTTTGTGATCTCTAAGAATTTGGTTATTCTGAATAATCAAACAAATAACACCAAAAGGGCTTCACCTTCTGTTCATTATTGTAATCATTTTTCTTTAGAGTAAAACCTTGCACTGGTGCTGTTGGGATTGTCTTTTCAGTGCCAAATAGATACATTTCATTCTATCTATCCACTCTGTCTTTTCTTATTTGATAGCTGTTATTTCTCTACATCAGTACCTTCAAGTCAGCAAAAGATAACTTATATCAAAATACACTCTTCTCATTCTTTATTTTTTTTACTAAAATATGCTGGCCATTATCACTTCTGAGAGCTAGTTTAATAGTATTCATTATTTTTTTGGAAAAATGAAATATGATTTAGAGTCTTTTTTCCCAAAAGTCTAAATCCTTGGGGAGACAGGCAGAACATTGTTCTGAATGAAAATTGGTCCATTTTATCAAAATCATTACATAGTGTTTATGGGAGACTGAAGCTGATTCCCACACGCTTGGACAGAACACATTTATTGACAACTTACTGTCAGTCTCATTGGAAAAAATACTTATTTGTGCTAGTCTGCATCTAAAATGCATTTTCAGATATGGCTTTCAGAAAGGAAGCTGTTTTCCCAGGCCCACTAGGTCTTTCCAGGTGGGCTGTAATGTTGTGACTGTGCTTTTGGCTTGGGATGCAGAACTTTCTTGTGCTGGAAGAGTTGAGTTTGGCTTCCTTGTTAAAAAACATGATGCAGTTTTTTTTAAAAAGGAGGATACATTAAACCTATGTGAGTGTGGTTTTTACTATCTATTTTTTTGGTTTCAAATGGAAGAGATGAACATTTTTTTCTAACAGATATGTGATATACTTTTAACTTAAATGTTACAGAAATAGCATGATTTTCCAATGTTCAAAGTTGGTTTTATTTTTCTGCAGTGTTTTTACAGCTGCTACTCATGTTACCAGAAATATTTCTCTGCTTCACAAGCCTCAAATACCACATCATTTGACTAGTAATCAACATCTGTCTAATTTCAACTGAAGAATAATGCTCTCTTTATGTTCTAGCGTCTGTAGAACAGCATCATGTTATTGTAGATGTCCATTTAGGGCTGCAAAACCCCTTCCTCTGCCACGAAGCAGGACAATCTCCACAGCATTGAGATACTACATTTTAATGAGAGAGCTAGAGATCAAAGGTGGTAGGTTAATAGGATTAAGAGTTTGGCAGTCTTTGACGTTCACTGTTTTATATTATTTAATCTTTTCTTCCTAAGCTTGCATTTTAGTTTGTACACAGTATGTGTAGAAGTTTTTGAAATGATGATATTTAGTTTTAGCACTGTAATATGTACTTTTAAGATAATACTTGAGGTAAATTTGCTTATCCTGCATTTATAGCCTACTCATTAATGAGTCAGTGATATTCAGTTAATTTTGAAGTAGTGGACTACATAAATTTCTGTTTTATTTAGTACAGAATACTCAGCTCTTTTTCCATAAGAGCTAAAATTTTTTTGGTTAGCAACCATATTCTTACAGCTGTGTTAGATTCAACAGACTTAAGTTTCTTAAACTGTGTCCCACTATTCAGTCTTTCATGATGCCACCTCATTTTACAGCTACAACCTTCAAGCTGTTGGGATTAATGCCATGAAAAAGTTCAAGGAGCAAAGGGAATGATTGCATTTTTTCCACACTGAGCCCCATTTTCATGCTCAAATTGCCAAGTTATGCAGTACAATATTTACAGAAGTTGGGATATTATTTCTGGAGTTGCATGTTAGTGGAAATGCAATTAAAATCTTATATTCAGAATAGAAAAGTTAGAGAACAAACTAACATGGATTTTTTAAGTCCTCAAAATGCTCACTTGCGTCTTAACCCCAGAGTGACCTCCGGTTTTATTTACAGATCTTACTTAAATTGATAGGTCCTACTCCCAAAAAGTAAATTCACTAACGCACCAACATGATTTTCAGAGATAAGATGTTCTCTTGAGATGATTATATAATCTCTAGCTGTTTTTTGTGATTTATTGGTTAATGTTATCAGGCCTCCGAAAATATTATGGCAACATATACTTTCAATGACACTAATACAAATATGTTCACAAGTTCATAGTCTTAACACTTCTAAAATGCTCTGCTTCTCTTGGTTGTGTATGCCCTTTCACAGAGAGTGGAGAAGGTCCAGCACATTCTTTAGGTCTATAATTAAGCTCACAGTTCTTAGATATTCAGCAGCTCCAGCTGTGAGGCTTCTATTATATGGAAGAGTGGTGTCCCACTCTTCTCCAAAACCATAGAACTCTTCTCAAAAGCCATAAAATTATAGTACTTATTTGTGCTCAGGACTGGTTAGTTATCTCCATGGCACTGTCCAGTGTTAATATTCTTTCATTGTATGTTAAAAAAGGCAGCCATAAGACTTTTTTTGATCCTGATAAATACTAGTATGTTACATGGAATTACTTTTTAATTATTTCCATGTTAGGCAGAAGTCCTCTTGAAAACTTCTGCTGAGGTGCAGAAGTGCTCATCAGAATGCATCTTCCTTTTCTCTTGGCAGGTGTTTACCTTGCTGGTGGTAGGTGCTTCTTCATGAGGATCTGCCTCTCTTGGAACAGAAATTTAACCTCCTTGACCCTCTGAGAAAGATTCCTTTTTTTTGTTTTTTTTTTCCTCTCCTCCCCTCTCCTTCCTTCTTCAATAAAATCACACTCCCTTAAGGCTAGAACGCTAGGTAGGAAGATTACCCAGCTAGTGCTCCCTCCTGGATATACAGCCATGTAAGCTCTGCAGAGCTCTTCATTCATTTGTAGTTTTTGTTTTAGCCAGCACCCTGTGGGACCAGATCTCTCTTTCCCTGTCAGCTGAAGTATGAAGATGTACGGAGATGTATGTATGTAAAAATAATTGGAAAAATTCTGAGCAAGAAAAGTTGGACTAACATTCAGCTCCCATAGGTTCTGGTTGATGGGGAGCTGGCACTTTTGTTTATCAATATTTTGGAAGTACAAAGATGTGTAAGTTAAAGTACAATCTTCAATTTAATCTTAAATCTTAAAAACTTGGGCATGGTGATACTAACAGCAGAAGTTTGGGGTGTGCTACTGCATGTGAACCTGGAGAGCATGATCCGGGAGGATACGTGTATGGCTTCAAAGCTGCCTTGCTAGACCTGCAGCAGAGCTGCAGAGGCAGAGCCCTTGTTGCTGTCGAGCTGTGTGATGCAGCAGGATGCCAGTTTTATTCTGCCCCAAACCCAAGAACAGCCCCAACTCATGGTTATCTCACTTGAGTCATAGGAATGAAATAACTTTTGGCATCAGGATTGGGTGATTTGCCTTTGCCAGACTGATTAGTGGAGTTTTCTTTTATGCAGGGCAAACAGTCCACTGGTCTTCTCTAGCTCCTTCAGAGGTATTTTACTCTATTTGTGGACAAGGTATTGTGTCCAAAATGAATTAATGAATTAATCCAAAAATGCTTAAAGTTGTACATCCGGTGTATGTGAGAATCTACAGATCTGTCATTTTAAATAACATGTACAAATGCTATTCTAAAATGATAAATACTAAGCAGTTCTTTGATATAAACATTCCTTAGTCAAGGGATTCAGTTTACTTAAATGTGAATATTTATGTAAGAGAATGTTTGAGCACTGAGTTCAAATATTCTTTCCAAATCTTTCATTCTACCATCTTCAGAATTTAACTAGAAATTTAAAAAATAGTATATATTTACCATATGTAAAATGTGTCTAAGAAAACTTGCCTTAAGAATGGGCAGAATGCCATCCCTAAGCAATATGGTCATAATGAGTAGCTTGAGTTTCCTCTTGGTTGGAAAGCTATTTGGAAGAATTTCTTGAAGCTTGTTTTTGAAAGACTTTTACTTTATTATATTTAGGAATGCATCAGACTAATATAGTTAAACATGTGTTTAAGCTTTTGAAAGCACTACTTCTGTTTCCCACCTCAAATAGACCCGTGTTTGTAATTTTTGGTGTAGATAACTTTAAAGAAAGGGGAAAAAAAAAAAAAAAGCCTAACACAGCCAGATTAAAAAACAATTTAACTGATGGCCACAAACAGAGCTTAGAGTTTGTCATGGCTACAAAGATTTTCTGTCAGGATATAAAAGCAATTAATCAGTATGCAGAAGGTATTGCTTTCCCCATAGAGATGCTAATTTTGTAATGCTTTGGAAACTCATGTTCTACATTTACTGTTCACACTATGTGGAAGCTAACCAGCCTCAGCTTGAAATCAAAAATGAAATCGAAAGACTAGAGAGCATCACATTTTCTATACTTATGCGGTCCAATTTTTGAGATCTTCAGTTTGTTTCTGTAAGTGCTGCTTACAGAAACAACTTGTATCTGCGAGATTGATCAAATATCAGGAAACAGAGTTGTTCTAAAGCCTGGAAAGCTCCATTTACATAGAAACTCCATTGCTAGTTTACTAATAGAAAATCAGTGTCCTTACAGATTCTTGCTCAAGTATTTTCCAAAAAACGACAAAAAGCAAATGTAAAGACATTGCAGTGTAGCAGAACAAAGGTCTAGTCTTCCAGTGTACTATCATGGAGGGTTTTGTTACTTGTTTTGCTTTTCCAGAGTTCTGTGCTACAGCCAGCTGTGTCACAAATACCTATATGCAGAATTCATACATAGCATGTACATATTTAGATAAGATCTTGCTTTAACAACTAGAGATGTTGCTAACAGAAGCCCTTTGAAAGTGCAGATATTCTTCCCTACTTTAAGTTAGAGGATGATACATAAGATGTCCCTATTAAAAAGAAAAGCAGATTCAACAGTATGTAAACCACATAGTCTTCTGGAAAAGCAAGAACCAGAACAGCTGTTGCTAATATTTTTTCCATAGCCTCCTTTTTCAAAGGACAGCTTCTGGTCATTTTGTTTCAGAATTCTCTGAGGGCTAAACATAGTCCTGTGTAGCCGCGCAGAAGCTCCGCGAGCAGCAAGCTGAACCGCCCGAGCGTCGTGGCGCTGCTGGCACTCACCTAGAGCCGAGTCGCAGATGAGCTGCTGCGGGTGGGCAGGGGCGCAGCTGCATGCCCCGGCCCGCTGCGGCGCCCGGCTCGCGAGCAGCAGCGCCGCAAGCAGCAACGCACCCGGCGCACGCTTCATGCTGCCCCGCTAGCCGCTCTGCCGAGAGAAGCCGCTGCCGCAGTGCTCCTGCTTTTGGATCTCAACTCCCAAATCACTCTAATTCTTCTTGCAAGTGCCTCAATTTCAGCAGCCTTAGATGGCTTAGAAAAGCCCTCTAACGCTCACTCCGAGTATAGGCTTATGTTGACTGACTTCTAATTTCCCTGACATAAGACCCTCTTATTTATGGCCCTGAGACTACCTCCTAACTCCGCCTTCCTTTAAGGAAAAAGCACAGCATTGGTGAGAATTACTGTACCAGCAGAGGTACCCATAATAAGTATGGAGATGTTGCTCTTAGGAGTCAGTATAAGCTATTAATGATCAAAAACCTTTACAAAAGCATCTTTTGCAAGTGTCTAAAGCTGATTTTTATCTTCAGAGTGGAGATTTTATCTTTTTTGAATTAAAAAGTCTGAATTAAAAACATTATATATTTAAGGTAAGTAAGCAAAACTGACCTTTTTAAATTTCTTTTGATTTGAGGTCTCTGCGTTTATGTGCATTTTTTGAAATGGTGGCCCTGTATGCAGGCTACACAGAACTTCATGCAAAGGAAATCTTTCAGTGCTCTATTTGTGAGCCTTGAGCAATTAGGAATTATCAGGAATAAGGAATTAAAAATAAAAACTGAAAAGCTATTTTTTTAGTATTTTATCACAGATATCATTTGAAATTTAGAAAACTTCAGAATCAAACAGCAACTTTTCTTTTTCTCCCCTTCCTGATAGAATGAGGAGTCTAGCACTAATAGTTAAAAGTAACCTAAGCTTGTAGCTAGAAGATTTCTGAAGCCTAGCATGGAACAGTGGAAAACAAAGCAGCCAAACGTGCACACCTGGCATTGTGGCAGTCCAGAGCCTTGCTGCTTGGAGATGGGGCTTTGACCTGCATCTGTGCTGTCACATAAGCCAACCTAAGTTCTGGTAGGTTTCTCTCTTACTACTTCGTGGTACCATCTTAATGAACTGTTATAGGCCAATATCACTGCTTGGATCAATGTGCTTGGAGCCCCCATGATTTCAGAGAGGGAGGCCAACCCTTGTGGCTGGCCATACCATTGCACAGCAGTCTACTAATAAATAACAGTTGGGAGAGGGACAGGTCTTCAAAATAGTTTTCTTCTGGTCTTTTGGGGATGGATGCCTTTTAAACAATGTCACTATGTATTTCATAATAATTATAAAGTATGGAAAAAATAGTTTCTTCCTCAACTAACTTGTTTTTCTGTAGCCCATATAGTAGATGTGACTAAAGTAGCTAAACTAAATAGTATTGTGGGTAGTTGCAGTATTAGCATCTTACCGTGTTATACTATGGCTACTGGGGGTGTCAGTGCTGCTTTTGAATACCTTATGTGCTTTAAGTCGAAATGTAATTTAAAACAGGGTAAAAACATGATTCAAAAAAGCATTTGTGATTGGGAACTATTTACATCATGGTGCTTGAAAGACATCATAATATGTCTCAAACTGTGACCTTGGGGACATCCTCTCATAAAGGGTAGAAAGTGGGTTTTAAGCTCAATTATCAGCGAAGCAGAGTATTGCCTGTAGCTCCTACTGATATCAGCCCGGTTTTGCATGCTTGTTGGCTCTGAACAGTATCACTTGTTCCTAGCTTGAAGCTATGCTGTGCATTCTTATACTGTGCATTGTTGCTCTTTTTCATTGTATCAAGAAAACTAAGTTTAGAGAACTTAAAAGAAACTCTAAAGCTTATCAACGTTTTTTTCCTTACAGTCTAGATTTTGATACTGTAAAATAAAGCTTATTAGTCCAAAAGGACACAGAAATATTCCTTGCTGTATTTTTAAACAGCATGATCTTATATCATGATAGAAACAGTAGCCAACAGTTTTTAATTATGTGCAAACTAAAGTAAAATACTTCATCTTTTTTACTATTTGCATAGGTTGTCTTACAATATAAGCCTCTTTCACTGTACTATGCGTTTTTATAATATGGAGTTTTCTTTGATTTGATAAGTAAACCATGATATCATGGCAAATTATGTCGTAATTCTAATGAAATTTGAAGAGCAGCAGCATTAAATAGCACCCACTCCCTGAAAATATCTGATACAACTAACATGGCAAATAAGAAATAAAAAACTATTTATCAAAGGGTGTGGCCCCCAAGACCCTCAATTCATTACTGACACTGGTACTTTCTCATTTCTCTCCAGTTAAATTATCCAGTATCCACTCATTTCGATTTTCCAGTAAAATACAAAAAATGAAGAGGAATATAATTAGTTATATTTACAATTGGGTACAGTACAGAAAGAGGGCAGGAAAGCTGGCTACAGTCAGGTTTATAATCAGCTGCATGTCTTTTCAGTGGTACCTCTAATTTTGCATGTGACTTCCTGTGTTTCCAAAGGAGCCATTTTTGCTTGCTGGTTGCTGTGTTTCTTATTAATTTTTCATACCTAGTTTTAACTTCTGGAAGAAATAAATGGTCATTAATTATAATCATGCTTGCTTTTTCTACTGATGCACCCCAGAGACCTGCATGGGGGAGAGGGGGAAAAAAAAAAACACACACCACATCTAGATGTGCTGCTGTTAAATGTTACAGGTGCACAGACTCGTGTGTAGTGACCATTGCTTTGTTTGAACTCCAGAGCCAAGTCACCCTGTCTTCCAGGTATCTCCTCTCTTCTCTGGGGGAAGGGTGGCACGAGTAGTGTGGGATTAACCTCAGAGCTGGCACTGGGAGAGGCCACACTGTCACTTCACTTCCCATTTTCCCATCTATCCATTCCCCCTTCTGCCTTCTCTTCCATCTCTGCTCTCTGAGTATTGACAGGATATTCCTTCAGCAGCACTGGCTCTTGCTGACCAGCTCTTCTCTGTACCTCTTAGCATTTGCTATGAGGCAGCACTGTGCGGGTCGTAGGGCACTGATCACGAGTATTTGTTGGAGCAGCATTGAATTTGATACCTGAATTATGTCAAGGGCTTGCAAGTTGCCCACGGGGATTTTCCAGAGTCACACTGGTTATAAGGGAGAGAATAAGGAGGTGCAGCAGAGAGCTAGCTCTTCCTTTCAGATGGCAGCTTGAATCTCTGCAGTATCTAGGCAGCTTGTTCTATGTGCATTAGCTCCTGACAGCTTGCAGGGTATGTTTTTTTTATCCACTCCTATTGTTTTCTCTCTATAATGAATTATATTTTAGAATGATTACAGGCAGGATTCTCTGCAGTAATACTCTGTCTGTTACTTCTTGGATGCTTTACCATATGTTCTGGTGTCCTCTCTGGTATTCATTTTGTATTGTGTTTATTTTTCCTAAAAACTGCCTTCAGTTTGTCTGGTATGGCTATAGTATACATCTCATACAAAAATTGAATAATTGTCTAAAAAATTAAAACTTAAAGTAGTGTTTCACCAAACATATGAGCCTTTCATGGATTTTAAACACCAGTACCTCTGTAAGTGCTATAGCCTATTTCAGAAGGAATGGAAATTAAGGATAGGAATAATAAATTCCTTTATTATAATAAATTAATAATAAATAATAATATAATATAATTGTATTATAAAATAATAATAAAATAAGGAAAGGAAGGAAAGGAATTTAGCTCTCACTTCCTAAATGCCATTATTAAAAAATCCATACACTGTGTGGTCACAGCAATTTGAGTAACTTTTTGATGATAAAGTGTCTTGTTTTAGAAGCAGCACTTTTCAAATAATTCTGCCAATTATTTTCATGGAATGATTGTGAGAAGCCAGAATAAAGATACAGCTTGTATCTGCAAAGGTTTTTATTTTCAAAAATTTCTATTAGAGATTTGTTGGAACTGTTCTGATTTGCTACCATTATACTGTTTTTTTGTTTGTGGTGATTTCTGTTCTTGCACTTTACAGATATTAAAAGTGTAAGAAAAAATACAAAGACTTTTCTACCCTTGTGTTGTTATGTCACTTATATATTGGTTTAGATAGCTTCTTTCTTGAATAGTATTTGTGGAAACAAACATGGTTTTGATTGAATTCTTGGTTCAGGTTAATAGGTAGTGCCGCATTCCTGTAAGTGATGCGAGTGGCCCTGGGAGCCAGTGTTGCATCTCGGCCCTTAAGAGGGCCTGTGTTCCCAGGGTCCCATCTGTACCGCACTTGCTTGTTTTAATAGTTCTCTGAACCCTGTGTTTTGAATCAAGACATCACAGCAAAACTCTGGTTTCTCTTTGATGACCTTGCCAAGTAGCCAAATTCAGGCTTTTTTCCTGCCCTTGACCTTTTAGCTTTCTTTAGTGCCCATATTTCTGGCCACTGGGTACTACAACCATTTTAGACTGTCCCTGCGCTTGCAACTTGTGTCTCACGGACAAAAACGTTCCTCCATACAGAGGGGATACGACATCTACTTTGTTCTCCCAATATACAAAATGGGGGGAAATGGGGCTCAGCGTTGCTGAATTGCTCCTTGTTGAGAATAAGAAGAGCCTAAGTTCCTGCTTAGAGATGTGCAGTCTGTGGAGCTACCTCTGCTGGAAAGCGACTGCTCCTGCACCCTGCCACCCCCGGCTCCCGTCTTGCACTGTATTTTCTTAAAACCAAAGAGAGCAGAGAAAGGCCACCAAGAAGAGGCTTGTTTATTGATTCAGGGCTCTTCCTGCCTGCTTCTGGGAAGGAAGAAAATGAATAAAAAGCCACCTTCATTATTTCACTTTTAGTTTCCCTTTCCCAAAGTAAGCTGGGCAAAATTAGATTGTCTGATGCATAGTCCACAAATAAATTATATGGAGCTGGAGTGGTTAAATGAACTTTTCTTGGGGATTTTTGGAAAGATAAATATTTAAACACTGAGTCTGAGGTAAGTCATGTTTATGAAATCTTTCTTGTGTGTATGTGTATATACTGCTTTTTTTTTGCTTCCTTTCCCCCCCCTCCATTGTGGCTTCTCTAGTCAGCTCAACACTGAGGACATTAAAGCCGATGTGAATACCACCTTCCAAAATGTCTGTTCTCTCTTTTTTTTTTAGGTTTTTACCAGATGACCTTTGCTTAGTTTTATTTTTATATAGGATATGGTTACATTTTATGATGTATCTTAACTATAACAAATTACAAGAATTAGGGCTACCTGCAAAATATATGTAGCTATAAACACTCTTTGAAAATACTTTAGTTTCAGAAGAATTTACAAGCCTTTTAGTAGTTAATGTATAAATCTCAATTTTATAGGATTCATCTTAACATAGTTAAAGTAGCAGTATCACTGGGTAACACGGTAGTAACTTGTAAACTCTGAAACTCACCAACTTCATAAACTATGCAAACCCATAAACTTCTGAAAATGCCTGAAAGGGAAGAGGCTGTGACACAGATCAAGATTGTGTATTCACTCTACTGGTCAATTGAATAACCTTTGCACTAGCGATATCGAAGATAATAGTGATAGGTAACTTCAAGATTAATATCTCAGACTAGAGTATTTAATTCTGCAGTTGAAAACATTGTACATCCCGATCTATAAATCACTGTGTGGCCAGATAATTAAAGATTAATGCAATAAAATGAACAGAGTTCAGAAGGATCCATCTGTCTTATCTTTGTATGCTCATGTTGCGAAGCCTGCAATGGTAGCAACCGTGCATGCTGTCAAAGCCAGTGAGAGGGGTCAGTAAGTTAACAGATTTTCCTAGATGTTCATGCACACTTACGTAGGAGAGAAGTCTAAGGTACCTTACCTATGTAAGGTAACTATATTGTTACTGGGTGTCTTTCATGTGTGTAATTTATAGCCTGTGGGATAGGTTGGTCAAAAATCTGAAGCATCTGTGATGATCAGAATTCAGCAACAGCATCTCATTTTCAAGCTGTTTAAGAGTAAATGGGCTTCATAACTAAAAAGAAAAAAAAATGGGTGTGTTTAGTTGTATTTTATACAGAAAGTTCTGTGCAGTGTTACCGTGTGGAAAGAATGCCTCATTTCATCGCTGGTTTTCTCAAGTTACGTATACAATTAGGAATCTTGCTATATAGATGGGGGTGGCATTCCAGTCACTGAACCAGCACAGGACTCGGTGTATATGTTGTATAATCTAAAAGACAAGCTCTGAATTACCCAACTCCTTCCAAATTTATTACGATAAAACCATATAAAATCCTGCAGCAAGCTCAGAATCCATTCACAGGAAAAAAAAAAAAAAAAAAAAAGACTATAGTAGGATTTCTGACTGGAGCTTTGGGTTGGCTCAACTTTAGAAAAGAATAAACTAAACAAAGCAGAAATAGGGTTTTAACAAGGAGATGTCAAGTCTGTGATTCTGCTGCACAAATCCTAAAGAGTGAATCTACCTTCACGACTTAATAGTGTTGCTATCTGCCTCTAATTACAATGTATGTTTTGTTTCTTTTGAAAACACAAGTTTATTTTGTCAGGTTCACTGGAAGGACATGACTCGTGGATGTATTCAAGTATCAGAATTCTTTTTTCTGCTGCTGCACTGGCAGTATAATGTGCAGTATAAAACTTCCTGTATTAAATTTTGGGTTGGTTATATATTGTGGGCCAGGGAATACACCCAGATTTTTTGAATGATGGTAATGACTACCTTTATAAGTACTCTGTGTATGACTGAAGAAAATGATCTTCCAGAAAAAAAGGGGTGAGGGCTTTCCTTTCTTTTTCATATGGAGATCTTTAATATTTACAGTTGATCTCTAGTTCCCTAAGTATGGTCAGTTTTGTTGTATGTTCATCTGGCAGTAATTCCTGAAATGGCTTGAATTTTCAGCGTTTTCTTATTTGTTCTGTATAATCATTAAGTGACATAACAACAAAGTTTGGCCAGCCTAAAGTCATTTATGCAGCCACCATATTGTACTGAAAATATTTTGACATATATCATTATATATTATATTAGACTATGCAGTATGATGTTGCAGGTTTTAGGTATTAGAAATACTGAACAGTAACTAATGATTTGAACCAGATTTTTGTTTGGACTAACATTTGCTAACATGGAAAAGGAGTGTTTGAAATATAAAATTACATCAAGTGAAGAGTGAAAAGCCAAAATATTTCAAACTTTAATGAAGATTTGATAACTTATCAGTCCCCATACCAGTAGCTGCAAAAAGCTTTGTGGTCTCAAGCTGGCTAATCCAATAGATGTCATGACCTGACTGTGAGTCTGGACAACATGAGAAACTTGCGCCTGTGTTGTAGTTCAAAACTATTTGCTTTGAATTCATGCCTGCCTTAATTAGTGCTTGTTAAGCATTTGCAGAATATTGGGTCAACTCTCTCCTGAGTTTAGAAGCTAAATCGGTGTTTCTCCAGATTGGGATAGTTGTTCATCTGCTGGAAATTGAAGTAGTTTTACTGCAACTGTAATTATTTTGCTCATTACCTGTCAGGAGTATGGGAGACAAAAAGAGCAAAAGGGAAATAATCTGTTTTAAGTTTATTCTGTTCTATCTTTGCTGTTATGAAACCGATATGAATAGTTCTGGTAACAGATGAATTGAAAATTTGTGACTTAGAGATGTTGAGGGATTGCTGTCCACACTATTATCAATAATGTAGAAGAATTAAGAATACTACAGCTACTGCAACAGTTTAAAAAGATGAATTTAAAATAAAAATAAGTCTCCAGGTATACTGGCCTGCAGTAAACATGGTGAGCTTGTGGAGTCCAGATCCCATGGCACTTAAAGGCAATGAAACTCCAGTTTGAGGCAGCTGCCCTCAATCTGTGGATTTCCACTGCAACTCTATGATTAAAAGATCCAATCTAGTTACTGTAGAAAGATCACTCCTCTCAGGATTAGGCCAGTTAACCTCAAATGCATTCATGTAGAAAGAAAAGAATGAGGCCATTACAGAATCAATTTTAGTGACATTCAAACAACATTAAGAGAATTATTTTCATTTGCACTACTTTGAAAATGATAAACTGTAGGTATGTAAGATAAAGTAATAGTAAGTAGTTAAATGGCATCTAAATGAGAAAAAAAAAACCTACTAATACATAGCTGTTTGGATAGTTATGTTGTTAAAAACATGGAAGTTTTTTTCAGATAGAGCGTTACCATCACACTTTAAACCCATAGATGCTGTAATATTTCCATTATGGGTTTAATCATTTGCAATATTGAATCCACTTTACTCTTTTGTCCTCAAATCCTTCTGCAGTGTAGTTAACCAAGGCCAGGTTAGACTTCTGAAAATGGGCAGGTGGCTCTTCTGCCAAGGAGTTTTTGAGTATTACTGCAATTCCCATTACAACTCATGTCAAATGTGAATGAGCCCTGTGGTAGCAACCATTAGATTTGTCTGGTCATTAAGTATATAATCTTAATTTTTGGTGTTAAGTGACAGAAACGTGTAATGAGTCATTTCAGAAAGAAATCTTCAATATAAAATGTTTTTCCATTTGAAATTTAGGAATCCAAGCTTCTTGTACACAGATTTTAAAAAGATTCTGTTTCCAAAAATGCTTTACTCTTTATCTGCACAACATAATGCAATTTTGACCCCAGGGGAACGTGTCTTCAAGTTCACAGATCAGAGTTTCTAGCAGGTGGCTGTTGGTTTGTTTTGCAAGACACAGTGTCCAGTACTGCCCCCCTCATGGGCATGAGCGCCTGGCAGGGGGCTCAGGGCAAAGGATCCCGACGCCTCACTGGGCTCGTGCCTTTTCCCAGGAGAATCGAAGAGCTGCTTTTTATATATGATTGAGTATGTACACACACTCAAACATATGCCTATTTCTGTGTGTGTGTGTGTACGTGTGTATGAGTTTGTGTTAGTTCCTGTGGTCCCCAGAGAATTCCAGGGCTCTGGACTCATGGGAAGATCCATGGTGCTTCTAATTACAGGAGTGCCATTTCTGTTGCTCTGGTTAGAGGCCTGCCAGCATTGCTGTTAAACTCCTCTTTCAGTGGTTTATAGTTGAATCACAAAAATGTGTTGCTGTCCTTATGCAGCTTGAGTCAGGCTATGATTTGTTCCCCTGCTCTCCATCTCAAAACTGAAATAAAAAGCTGGTTTTAAAACATAAAAACACAAAAGAAGTAACTAGATGTTACTTGCACTTTGTATTCCTGTAGTTTAAAGAGAACTCAATTTTTTTAATTGCAGTATAGCTGACCTTTATTACATGGTGCTTTTGCAAATTATTTTGGTTATTTTGAAACTGAAAATTTTTAATGGTTAAGTTTTTCAACTTAGACTGAAATAGCTCAATAGAATATTAAATATGTTTTGGACCAAAGGCCACCTCTTGATATGGTTCATTTAAAAATGCACACTGTAATTAAACTATTAAAATCTGAGAGAACTCCATGGAAAAAAAAAATATATCTTCCATCTGACACTGAAAAACTGCCTTATTGCAATGAAATGCTTACCTTAAACATATACCTTGAGCTTTTAAGAGACAGTAGAATCAATGGTGAAGATGGAATTGTTCAGTGCTTTCCCAAAACAAGATCTATCTAAATAATGACAAATATTTCCTTTTAATATTTTTTCACTAGAGGATTTTTTCTCTGAGTCCTAGAATAAGTTTAAAAAATAGATTTGTTGTGCACATCACTGATCCAAAGACCTCTTTTCTGGTATGGCTCTGAAATAAAAATAACCACGTCAAACTTTTTCCAGGAAATACTTAAATTTTGTTGAAATTGAACCTAAAATAAGCAGTGTTACTTGTAATCTTACTGTCAGCTGAGATACTGTAAGTTGAGTAATTTGCAACATATCCTGGTTTGGTATAAGTAACATTTAGGTTTAAAGTGGCTGTCCGAACAATTTGTGGATACCTGTATGAATACCTGTGCGGGGAGAACAGCCTTGGAAGGACTCTGTGGTCGTGTTTAGAGCAGAGGCAAAATGTCATGCAAGAAAGAGGAATGTAGCAGTGCAAATATTGTGTCATTTTTCTCACATCAATTTGATACAGTGTGAGTCTGATTTAAGATACTGGAAGTAAGGCCTTTGAATTTTGCATGATTGTGAAAAAAAATTTGCTGAAGTGATCTGTATTATCTAGTCCATGATTATCATCTGTAATATTTTTTTCTTCTCTTTTTCTTCTCTTAGCTGACAATGCCAACGTTTCCTGTTGTTGTGAAGATTGGACATGCTCATTCAGGCATGGGAAAGGTGCAGACACTATTGCATGTTAGGAGCTTGATTGTTTCTCTAAAATAAGATGAGCTTTTTTTGTTTTTTTTTTTTACTTTTTTTTCCTACTTGCTGGTTATTTTAACTTCTCATCTGAATTCTGTCTTAGCTACCTATCCTTGCAACCTCCTGCTGATTTTTATTCAAGAAAGTACCCCTATTTACGAAAACACTTAAAACAGCTGTGTATGTGTTCAAGCAATTAATGTATTAACTTATACAGAGATAGTTTTAAGGACATGTGGAGATGCTTTCTGAAACAAGAACTTTATTTGTTAATTTAACTGACTTCAGTAAAACTAAGCATCAAGGTGTCTTTGCACAGTCCAGCTTTGTGGGCCTGGAAGTCTAGGAAGTTTTGCTGATGTTCCCTCCTAGTTTCAGCTTGATCAAGAGTTTTTATTGATTTCCTGTCATAATGTATTCTCTATGGCTATTTCATACCACTACATAACTGCTGCTTGCTTTTTCCAAATCTATGTGGATTAAAACAGAACGAAATACCACTGTCTTGAAATTGCTTTCTACAGCAAAATAGGCTTTTTTTCTTTTCCTTTAAAAAACAGATATTTTAATACAGGTTTTTTGGATTATTTTTCTGGAAAGAATCTAGAAATTAAATAAAATATCCAGTTCTTTAAATGAATGCTATCAAAACCCATATGTCTCATGAATGCTCTTTGCAATTGAATTCTACCTTTTACTCCTAACTGTTGTTTTTTTTCCTGTATATGCTGTTTACTTACGGTACGGTGACTACAGATCAAGGTAGACAACCACTACGATTTTCAGGACATAGCCAGCGTGGTAGCACTTACTCAGACCTACGCCACTACTGAACCCTTCATAGACTCCAAATACGACATCAGGATCCAAAAGATAGGCAGTAACTACAAAGCATACATGTGAGCTAAAAACTTGTCTTTTTTCATCCTTTTATTTCAAAATTGATAAGCATCAACAAGATTAAGACTGTTAGATGAGTCTCTGAATTGAAAGGTGATGTCTGCATGTCTCCATTGTCATGCTCTTTGCAAAGAAGGTATTTCAGACATGTCAGATTTTCCAGGTTTATCAAGTTTTTTTGTTTGTTTGTTGATTGTCATTGGGAGAATAAAACAACAGGTAAGCCTGCTACAAGAGATTTCCTGCTAACATTTCTTCATATATTCTTATAAAGAATTGAGCCATTGGAAGGGAATTTTCTTTGAACAGAGGAGTGTATTAAATGTCTTTTTTTCTTTTGCTCACTTTGGTCAAATTTTCTTTTCCCTCCAAAGATATTTAGATAGCATTCATTCATACAAACCTGAATGATAACCTTACACAAATGGAAGAAAGTACTTACTGTAACAGGTGTAAGAAAAATTCTGATTGTACAGTGCCCTTCACATATTTGGATGAAAATCTGTTTTAATTTTAGAAGAGCTGTTGGATATGTTGGTAAATACTTGTTAAGAGATTATTACTGTACCAGAAACCTAATGAGTATTTCAGAAACAACTTTAAATAGAGCAACAAGACAGATTACTGTGTATCAGTTGAGCTTGGTAACTGTCTTTCTGCACACTTTTACCCTGTTACAATGATCCAACAGTATAACTTGGTATAGACTCCATTTATGTTTAACACAAGTCAGAGCGGTTCATATACTTGTCCCTTCGTGCTTGTAGTTCTGATGCAAGAAAAATACACTCTCTCTGTCTGTCTCTCTCTCTCTCTCTCTCTCTGTCTCTCTCTCTCTCTCTCTGTCTCTCTCTCTCTCTCTCTCTGTCTCTCTCTCTCTCTCTCTCTCTGTCTCTCTCTCTCTCTCTCTCTCTGTCTCTCTCTCTGTCTCTCTCTCTGTCTCTCTCTCTGTCTGTCTCTCTCTCTGTCTCTCTCTCTGTCTCTCTCTCTGTCTGTCTCTCTGTCTGTCTCTCTGTCTGTCTCTCTGTCTGTCTCTCTGTCTGTCTCTCTGTCTGTCTCT
>JAVCKT010008836.1:0-17891 GCA_032273925.1 Rhynchotus rufescens | reverse complement strand
GGTGGGGGTGAAAAGAGAAGCAGAGAGGAAAGAATCGAATCCTCTTCCACTTAAAATCCTATTTCCTTGGATTGTGCTAAGTAAGTAGATGCTAGGACTTGAGCGCTGAATGTGTAACAGGGTCAGCTGCATCTTGAAGGTTCACATGAACCTTTAGACTTTTAGAGATGAGTGAAGCAGAAGGTTTCATTTCATATTCTATTAAAATTTTCTGTATTTTTTGATACTCTAATCTCCCTAGCTTTAGTCTTTTTTTTTTTTTTTTAAATTAACTTAATTTGGCTTGTTTTCAATTTGATTTCATGCTGCTGCCAAATGTGAAGACAACTAACTTCTTCTGAAGGGCTGCCTGATTTTTTTTTTTTTCAGTGTCCAGCAAATCTATCGCTCTAAGTTTCCAAAGGGAATTTCACCGCCTGCACAGGTAATAATCTCTTTAACCACATGGATGACTTTATGAGCTGATAACGCAGGGATCGATGCAGAAGCAGCACATGGAAAAAGTGCAGAACAAGCTGACCCACAAGCAGGTGGGTGGTGATATGCTTGTTTAATTTCTAAGCTCTTTTACAAAATTGAGTGGTAATATTTACTCCCTTCACTGGAAAAAAAAATATATATATTGTAAGTTTTTTTGGAAAACATAAGACAAATTTAGTAACATCAGTTAGTACAAGCTGAGGAAGGAATTTTTGAGAAAGGCAAGGATAGAAAGAGTAAATAAAGAGGAGGACATTAAGTGAAAAATCAGAACATGAAAGACACCACAGAACTTTTGCCCTAACCACAGACAATTCAGTGGGTGGAGAACTGTCATATAGGAACTCTTAGGAAATCTCATGTATCCCTGTCCAAGCCTTAATGATAAGACTTACTTTAACATCTTTTTCTTTACTTTATTGGTAAGTCTTTATCTTCATGGTAAATCAAGAAACTGACTTAAAACCGTCTTGAACGTGGATCTGGCACTCTCCTTTCCTATTGTGTTTATGGTGTTGATAGTAGCATTTGTAGTACACAAGCTATTTTAGGATACCATCTTGTTACAAAATGGAAACTTGAGACTTTTCATCTTCTGCATGTTCTTGCACCTCTCATAAAGCTTGTTTTATTAGATCCCCTAATGCCCATATGATTCATGATTTTTATTAGTCTGCCCTCCAGGTTTTCGTAGAAGTTTTCATAAGGCCCCTAAAATAGAACATTACTCTCATTAGGTCCAAGGAGAGCAGACCTCTTAATTATAATTCAAAGAAGTGCCATTGGAGATTTTGTTAAACGGAGATAATTCTGTTTAATAGCAAAATTGTCTCTTTCTTCTCCGATGTATTTTTCTCCTGCTCTCTGAAAATCAATTATAAGTGCCATTTGAATATTATTTTCTTCCTGATTCTATTCATAAAATGAGAAATTTTCTTTAAAAGAAAAATGATCTTTAAAGGTAACATTATTTGTGCAATGATGACACAGCCTCATATGGCTATTTCTTCCCCCATTCTATTCTGACACATCAGACTGTCCTTACCCAGCAAGACTCAAACTCACAAGTCTTTTTAGTCAAAATAGTGAGTTAGATGCCTGAATCATAGAAATGCAGAGTTGGAAGAGCATTAATGAGATATGATAGAGTTCCACCACTTGAACTGAATCTCAGTTTGTCTAACCTCTTCTTAAAACCTTCAGTGGAACAGATTCTCACACTCCACAGCTTACCTGATCATGTGTTTCACCTGCCTGACGGTTAGACAGCCAGAACAGTTTTTGAAAATGCAACTTCAAATCTTCTTAGCAGCCCATTTCTTGCTTGCTCTCTTTGAAAGGGGAATTACCTTTTAAATAAGTTTCCATCATGTACTATGATGGAGAGAAGGATACTGTGTCCTTCACTAAAGTGAAACATCATTTAAAACATAAAAGGCTTCTGAATAGTCACTAGAAAACAAAAGCATTAGTTTGCCTTAAATAAATCAAAACTCTTTCAGTGGTAAAACTCTCACTGCTGTGCTAGTGGTGCTAAGATACTATTCTAAAGTTTAGCATCATGGGCAAAGTGGTACGGACTTTGTTTATTGCCAAATTGTGCATTATACCAGCTAAACACAGGAGTGTGGATAACGTCTCCTTCCAAAGGGATTGAGCCCCATAGCCCTGAGAGACTTATGCCCAGCACCATGTCAAGCCAATGATCCAGCTCTGCAAAAAACCGTTCCTCCTCATGCCAAGAGGAGGAATACCTAGAGGCTCTTACGAATAACAGTGCTGGAGATTATGAATAATTAGCTGTGAGAACTGCAGACCTACATCAATGGAAACTTGATCAAGGAACTTAAGGAAAAATTTCTTGACAGTGAGGGTGAGAGAGCACTGGAACAGGTTGCCAAGCAAAGTTGTGGAGTCTCCTTCTCTGGAGATCTTCCAGACCTGTTTGGGCACAATCCTGTCCCACGTGCTCTAGGTGACCCTATGTGTGCAAAGGGGTTGGACTAGATGATCTCTAAAGGTCCCTTCTAACCTTAACAATTCTATGATTCTATCTGGTCCATAGTCACATGATCTTTTTAAGACTGATACCATCTGCTTTCACTAAAGATTGCTTTGGAGTGAGAAAGACCTTTGTTGGCAGTAGTCATTAGAGGAAAAAGTTTTCTTTGTGTGCAAACTCATTCTGTAAGACTTTCAACTCATACCTATTTTGTATCCACTCTGGAAGGATATTTCTTTACTCTTTCTTTTGCACAGTGCTTATCTTCATACAGTACTATGGGTGGTCTTTCAGTTCTGCAATTGTTCCTCTTGATTTTATGACTCCTTTCCCTTAGGAAATCTGTTTCCCACTCAGATGGAAGTAAACTTTAATTACTCTCAAGTTATTCCTCTCAACTGCTTTAGAGCAAAAGAGCAACTCAGGCCCTTAGACATTTGCAGTGTCAGTTCATCGCCTATTAGGGAGCTAGCATATTGAAGAGAGAGTCCAGCACCATATTGTCCATGCAGGAGCAAATAAATCTTCATTATTTGTTGTCAGGAACAGGATTCTTATCACAAGTCACTACAAATCTAAACATGACATACAATCAAAGAATGGCATGCATTTGTCCAGGTTACTTTTCGACTCAGTTAAGCCATTACACAAAGTGATTAAATGAGTTAATTTAAAATGGTTTATTCAATCTCTTTTAATACAATAAACCAAATGCAGGAAGTGGAAAGTTATAAAATGCCGTAATTAGCAGCTGGTCCTATTAAGGGGAAAAAGTAAAAAATGTATAATTATATAAGTCAGAGTCAACTAAGTGAATTTAAAGAAGAGTACAAATATGCTGCCTCTTTATGTAGTGAAATCCTAGGTACTAAATTATCACTAGATATTTCACAATGTGAACAAAGTGATGCACTTGTTAATTTGGATAGAACTACACTAATGGGGCTTAAACTTTTCCCTATATATTTTGAGGGTGAGATTTTAAGAAGGCTTCTGCTTCACTGACTTCTGATGGGGCATAGTAACTCTGCCACTTGGATTTTTTAAAAAATTGAACTATAAGATTGTCAATTTTAAGCTTTCCTGCTGCTCTTACTATTGAGATTTCCAAGTGTTTTCTCTGTTCAGTTTGCTGTTTAGAATCTTATCTTGTGAATCTTGGAAGACCTTTACTGTATAACCTCTTCTAGCAAGTATTTATGCAATATTGTCCTTCAGTCTGCCAACAAATCATCATTGGTTGCCAAATCCTAGTTATTTCCATGCTACATTCTTCAAATTTACCACATCTTCCACTGGCTAAGAAAACCAACGCTATTTCCTCCTCCAGAAATTTGATGTCTCCATGAAATCATCTGTCTCATTAGGAGCAGCTCAAAGTGTCTAAAATCTCTGACATCCTATCTGTTTGCTTGTTTTCTTAAAGCCTAGTATATTCTTCAGGATCGTGTAAGTAAAGCCAGCTGAAGACATCATGATGCTAGAATGACTTCTGGGAGCTGTCAGTGAACATTTCAGGACCCACAGGTGGGGCAGGAAAGCAGTAGTGCCAGCAGGCTGCCTGGGGAAGCAGTGATTATTATTTTAGGAAATACTGAGGAGTGGGAAGGAGATAGTGGAAGTACTAGGAAGGCATAGATAGAAATCATACAGTTTAATGGGACTTTTGAGGGCTGTAAGTTGAGTCTCCTTTCCTCTCTGCTCCTAGCTTGTCCTCCTCCTTTTCTCCCCTCTCCTCTCCATTTGAGGTCTAAACTCCTCACTCTGCAGCTTCTCTTAATACCCTCAGACCTGCCTTCTCCACCCTTGCTCCTGCACACTTCCAGCAATCTTGCAGGGCATATGCAGGAAGATTACCATGCTGCCAGCCTAATTGCACCGGGGCCATGAGACAAACTGCAGCTGTGCCTAATAAAATGGCACAGGCAACTGGTGAAAATGGTGATGTAAATAAGGGGCTGTGCTACCCACTTTTGTATCTCCTGTGTTATGCCTGCCTAGTGTGTGTTTAAGGTTGTAATGACACTTTCTCTTGAAGCAGGCTTAGCAGGCATGTTCTTTTTGTAAGACTGAGCTGAAGTGGAGAACAACTTTCTTCAGGAAGTATGCTGATCCCACAAAAATCTAACAAGGAAAATGTGCAATTGTCAAGAGCAAGATGTGCTAATGAGAGTATCTGTGGCTTGCTGAAGGCTTAAGCTATGTGAATGCAAGGTAGAGAGCTGCTTTTTCTGAGGAGATGTAGGCTTTTATATAGCACAGGTACACTTGTATGCTGTGCTGGTTTAAAAGGAGTTATCATGCACAACTCGGTCTTTCTTATTTCTCTTAAGGGAAGGTGGGGGGAAGAGGCAAACTCGCATCTAAGTAAGGATCCAAAAATGTTCTGAAGTTTTCATGAGCTAAGTGCCAAAGAATTACTGAGATTTTTATTAGACATGTTACAAAGAAAACTGAGTCAGGAAGAAATGGGTTTTAAAAAAAGAAAATCACACCACTAAGGTGCAGTGTGCTTCAGTTTGCATAAGAGGAAGAAGAGTCATAGCAAGGGGTGTCCGTAGAGCAGTAAAGGAGAAGTCTTGGCCTCAGGAATGTCAGAGAGAAACCCATTTTTTCTCCTTGAAAACATGCATTTAAGTGCGTGTTTGCTTTGGTAGGTTCCTGTGAACCTTCACAGTAATGATATGAAGAAGGGGGTGCAGTGCCATTTTGTGCTTATGTGTGTTATATCAGTTTGACACGCTGGCGTTCAAAATCACCTGGGCTGAATCTGAGCTTTGCTCAGGTGTTCTACAAGGGTATGAGCTTCACGGAGATATTTTCTGTGTATCATCATTTTATTTTGTTTTAGAAAAAGATCAACTCCTAAAACCTTTTGTTCATGACAAAGCTCCTTGCCTGGCCGCGATGTATTACTTTGGGCCTGTTGACAGTGTTGCTGGAGGGTAGCATTTGTAAGGATTTGTGTGTGTGCCTTCCGTGTTTGGTCTGGTTTACAGGCTTTTTTGTTATTTGCCTTTGGCCGTGAGCTGATTGCCTCTTTCAGGAGGTGCTGTGGGGCTCTCCAGGCGGTTGTGTGACTCCCTGCAGGCTGCCAGGTAGCCCAGGGGGAATCCCGGGGTTGCTCTGTGTGGTAGAGTGGAGCTAGAAGAAGTAGTAAGTGTTGTTCCCCTAACCATTAGGAATGTAAGCAATAGTTTAAGGTGATGGAACAAAATCTTTGCATATGTGCTATTGCTAATGCTGCCACTGGATGCAGCTGCTGTTTTATTCACTGCTTTTACAATTTTTAAGATCTGTTTTCTACACCATGCAGGTCTGTACTAAGTGTAATGCTACCATGTGTATTATTTCTCCACATCATCTCAATGTAAAAACAAAAGCTTAGTAGACTCTCTTAGTAATAGTCAATCATAGTAATCTTAGTAAAAGATTAAATTAACAAGTAAATCTGAGTAGACTCTCTTCATTATTGCCGTTAAGTCCCTCTGTCCTCAGAGCCAGTATGTTGCCTTTTGTTAAGAAAAAACATAGGAAAGACGTATGTTAAAACAAAATTTGGGTAACAGCTGTGTGATGAAATACACTTTATATATTGTTTAGTAAAATGTAAGGCCCAACAGGATCCTTCTGGATCATCTTTTCTTTTTAGCATTCTGGGCTATCGAAGCAGGCTGATCCTAGCAGCCTGGATTAAGCTGAACTGTTTCAGTCCTCAGAAGACATAAAATATGAGTGTGGTAAAGGCCTAGGCAGGAGCTATCAAGATGCTTCATCCCAAGATCACTTTGATATAATGAGGTTGCTTAGTACCATGTAGACATAACTAATTCAGTAGATGATTTCTACTTTTGTACAACTCAAGATAGTAGCAAAAGGCCATGTTCCCCACTGACCTTGCCTTTGTGTGGTGATGTTGCCATTGCCAATTTTAATCTTTTATTTAGCACCAAATCTTTTATTTTGCACCAAAACATGCTTGAGGATGTGCTCAGCTATGGAATTACTACTATAGTAACTTTTTGAACTGCTCCATCTCGGTTAGCAAGGGCATGTCTATCTGTGCCCTAAAGAAGTGGATTTTTCTGCAAGCATTTTGCTGTTGCTTCAGATGTCTTGTCTATGAAAGCTGTGTATTATGGTGGAATAAATTTTGATATTGGGCATGTGAAGCAGGCTGATTAGCACTGTCGGGGGACAAAAACTTGAGCAAGTTTCTATATATTTGTCTGAAGTATGTGCATGCATAAAGGAAGTGGTTATCAAACCATATGCTACCATTTAGCATGCAAAATAATTTATTAACTTTGTATTTTGGAGGAGAGGGAATTGCTTTACCATAATTCTTGGTAGACACCTTTTCAGGATGAAAAACATGATGCTATTATCTTAACAAATGTTGCTATTTGCTGCAAAGTCAAAGTACATTTGAGCACAGGACACAGGCAGCGTATTTATGTCATCTTGGGGCAACCGCAGGGAGGACTTCTGAGGCTGTATAGTTTAAGCGGCCAACCAACATCCATAATTGCAGACTTGCTTTATTAACCCCTGTGACCAGACTTCTGCTGGATGTGGAATGAAACACATTAAGTATTTATCGAGAAATAATAAAAATGCTTTTCCCCAAACAGAAGTTTTACCTACCGTCTTACAGACTGGCTCTGTGAAATAAAGCAAAGGAAAGATCAGTGTGCTGGAAACTACTAGCCACAGAAAAAAGAGAAATACAATAAGTCTAGAGTTGAAAAGGACTGTCAGAAAAAGACAATTAGTTTAACAACCTGCATAAATCTGTATAAGAAACGTTAAGCAAAATAATCACATTCTCTCCTTGAACTTTTGTTGACTTCTACCAGAACTGACACCTGCAACTAGGATGAAGTTGCTTTATTACAGTAACTTTCATATATTTCTGCTTTAAACAATTGTAATTTTTTGTATAGATGACTGAACAAAACCTGCTGTTATGTTTAGATATATACAGAGTATTTGCATATGAAACTACTCAAAACTCTGTTTATGTCATTTTGAAAATAGGCCTCCAATGCGGTTAAGTAAAATGAAGATCCATGCCACTCGATACTTAATTGTATGATAAGGCCACAGAGCAGTAGGGGGAAGGAAAATGATAGTATTGTAACCATGAGAGATAGTACAGACACAGATGTTTTGAAGGAGTGTTAACTTAATTGAGGGTAATGCTCACCCATCTGGAGAGAACAAACAAAACTGATGCTGTTATTTTGAGTTAGACTTCAGAGGTGTCCAACCACTATGCTGGCACTCATCAGTAGGGTGATTTTATTTATTTATTTATTTATTTATTTATTTATTTATGACCTGAAAAACAGTTCACTGGATTCTGTGAGAAGCTGAATCACTTCTTCCTCTTGCTTTCTGCTAATGTTGTTACAAAACCCAAAGCTGTTCTCTTGTTCTCTAGGAGAGACTAATTTTATTTTGTGTGTGTGTGCGTTAGAGCTAAGTAAATATTTTTCTGTGTTCTTGTCTAAACACTTCTATTGTAAAATTGTTTTTGGTTCTATTACGTTCTGGGTGTATGAAAAGTGCCTTCTCTCAGGAGAAAACCTTAAACTTTAACTGCAAAAAAAAAAAACCGAGAAAATATTGCCCAAAATGTATGTTGTCAGCTAAGATGTTCTATTTGTCTTTTCAGTAATGGTATATTAGGAAGCTGTAACTCTTTTCCCCTCATTTACTTATTTTCCAATATGGGCCTTTCCAACAGGATGAGGATCCCATGATTCATAAAGTTTGGAGATTTCTTAAGCATGAAAGTGTTGGGACGCCCTGGGAAATGAGGCAGTCTGTCCAGGAAGCCCTGTCTATCTGCTGAGAATAACTTTGAAGGCATTTAATTAAAACTCCGAACAGGCAACATCTGCCAGTTCCCTTTTTGGTACACTCTTGAAATTCCAGCTTTCCGATAGCTTTTAGTTCCTTCCCTTGGTAAAAGACCATTCTGTAGCGTAGATGTAAACACACCCCATAGCTGCCATGCAAAACCATATAAATTTCCATTATAATGATACCACTGCAGTATTCCTGTCAATTCTAGCATAGAGAGAGAAGCATCACAATTGTAACAGTGGTCACTTGTACGTGTGTGCATGCTTTAGCAGCCTACAGGCAAATAACATTTTTCAGTGACAATGAGAGGTGTAAGTATCATGCAGTGGAAGTGGCCTAGCACTCGAGTGGCAATGCTACAGGATTCAGCTCTTAGCTTAAAGGTGTTACTGGAGGGATATGTGTTGACTGAATAAATACTGACTAGTAGTTTAATGTAGTTAGACTGTTTTGCTCCAGATCTGTGCATCTATAGTAATGTAGAGGAGCAATGGCATTTTTTAAACTTCTCTCCTGATATACATACTACTGAGTGAACACAGTTAAAATCAGTTTCAGCACACTCTGTACTAATTTTCAAACTTGATGGCAATTTTTAACGCTGAAAATTCAAGTCAAAGAAACTAATGTTTCAAAGCCTGTGGCAGGTGATTATATTTGCTGAAAATTAAGCTTAAAATGAAAGACTAATTTAAGCAGCAGTAATAATTTTGGTGTCTCCATTTCATGTTAATGGTTTCATAGCCTGCTTCTAGAGGCCCCAATTCCAGTTTTCATACTGGCTTCAAGAAATCACACTTGTATATTTAGTTATTATCAATGAAGAAAGAAGGAGAGATTAGTGAGCTCACTTAAGGAAGAAGTCTCAAAGGGATGCAGTGTGCTTGATGTTGAGTTCCTAAGGGAAAGGGGGAAATATGGGAATTTTCTTTACTACTTACTGCTGCAGAAGAGAAATGAATATGGTTTACAGAGAAATGAATATGGCTGAAAGTAATTTTTTTAACAATGAAACATAAATTTAAAAAATGTATTTTAAACAGTAAAAAAAAGCATACTGATGGAGCTGGGAGATCCTGACAGAAGGTGTGAAAGGACCTTTGCAGCTTTTTTAAACAATTTTTAAGGGATAGAAAAGCTGAATTAAATGGAAGGAGCATGATGTTGGGCATGTAAAACCATAGGAAAGCTTTGATTGTCATGGAGGATCTGCAAGCCCAGTGCTGGGAATGGTTGCTGTGTTGAGGAAATGGGTTCTCTTATTCAGATATTTATTTGCCCTGTTCTTTGTGCTGAGGAAAGCCTGGCTGTGTCAAATCAAGTTCAGTAGGTGACCAGGACAGACATTGCAGATGCTTGCAATGCATAACTCATTAAAACACTGAGCTGGGCTGATCAGCTATCTGCTTCCTCACAGGAATAATCCATTTCATTTGTATTAGGGTTAACCAAGTAACAGAGACTTGAGGACTCAGCCTCGATAGTGGTTTAAAAAAAAAAAAAAAAAGTGAAGCAGAAATCTCCCCTCCCCGTTCTTCTGTGCATATAACTGGATAAATAAATTAAGTGTAAGACCAAGAACTTCATTTTAATACATGCTAAAATACCTGTTTCTCTTCCACTTAATTTCTTTTTTCAAATTTTAAACATAAACTACTTCTTTTAGCGTCAAAATTTCCCCTGACCAGTCTTTTTTTCTTATTTATCTCTTACAAAAAAAAAAAAAAGTTTTGATTTCCTGACTTTTTTTTTTAATGTAGTAACAATTTCTTTATAGCTTGAGGGAAATTATTAACCAATATTTTAGTAAACATATTCAGGTCCACAATTGGAGGAAATGAGAAGTCAAAGAAATATCTATACTAGAGCTTAACACCTGTTTAATTAAGAAGGTTCCTTTATGCATTTGTATTTTGCAGTATCTTATTAACAAGTTATTTAGTCCTAATTGAATGAGTACCAATTACAAAGGTAATAATGCTGCCCTGTAGATGCAAGGCAAAATTAGCAAGAATCTGGGCTGAGGGACCAGCTGTGGCAAAGAATCCTTAGGGAACAGCTGTGTTGAATAACGTGATGTCTTGGAGGTAAGGCAAAAGGCCTGGATGGTGAAGGAGAAGTCCCTTGTGGGCTGCTCAGGACATAGATGTCACATGGGATGGATGAGGCCCTGAGTGGGGAGAGGACACCACGCATCCTTGCTGCTTCCTCTGCAAGGTACCACTGGGGCTGGTTAGGTTTTTGATTTAACTGAAAGTGACTGATTTTATGTTCCTCAATGTGAAAAAGCTTAGTTTGGATCCAACTGTTTTCTAGGGAAGTGAAAACAAGTTTAAGGTAGTATCACACACACAACTGTCCTGCTAGAATACACTAGCAGAGCAAGGAGAAAGAGGAGAGTGCTTATCCTTTTAGATCTATTAGATGTTTAGCATGACTGTAATGTTCTGCAGAGGGTGGTGGTTTTTTTTATTTTTATAAGCAATAATTGTATTTGCTGCTGAGCCTCTATCATCAGGAAAATTCCCATTTTCTTTTTGGAGGGGAAAAAAAACTCTCTTGGACTATTTTCAAGGCAAGTTCTCTGACTAAGGCTTGAATGTTGCCCTTGGATTTGGTGAAAAACATCTATTTGAGGGTTTTGATCAGATCTCGACTTATCTGATGTGCTAAAAATTTCATGTACTTATCTAGAAAGTTTGGCTGTGTTTGCAATACTTCAGTGAAAATGTTTTTGTGTTTCAGTTGTGTATTAAGGCTTTTTAAAATTCAGGAGGTGTAGCTCAGATTTTAAGAAGTAGTCTTTTAAGAATCATGGGCGCTGCTTCAAAAGAACGAATGAAATACCTTCCTCTTCGGGTTTCCTGCTATTTCTAATGAAACAATCAAATGCCTCTGTCAAAATATTTCACAACAGTATAAACAGAAAATGTTGATTGGGAAGAAGATGTTTCCATCTATATTAACTAGCAGGCAGAATTTTAGCTTTTGTATTAAATCAACCTGAGCATTGTTAGCTGTAGGTAGCACTACAGTCTTGTTATGAAATATATAATTTTTAGGGTGTTTTACAATATTGAATATTGAAAATTCAAAGTGTTTTCCCACTGAAAATAGGAAATACTGCATAGCTTTTCCTGTGGCATTGTAATCCAGCAATTTGCAGAGAGCGACTTCTCGAAGAAAGGGCTTTGTTTTAGGAAGTAGCATTTACAGTGAATTGTATCAATGTTCAGATCAATTGGAATCTGTTCAGAATTTCAAAATATCTATTTAATGCTCAACAAGATCAAAATTTTACTTTTTGCACTGTCAGACTCACGTGATAGAAAGAAACTCATGTGATACTTTTTGAAAGACACTTTCTATTCACTAAATAAATTCATCAGACCTGAACTGTGCATTTCTAAAGGCAACTCTTAATTTGAAAATTCTATTCTAAATGTCCATTTGTAAGAAGAATTTGGGAATTTTATTCACTATTTGATACTTGCAAGGGATATATGCAAGAAAAAAACTAACCAAAGCCCTGCAGTTCTATTTGTGAGGCTTTTTTTCTTATTTCAAGTGGACATAAATAAAGAAATAAAAAGATCTCTGAATTATAATGTCATATTCTGGCTTTACAGAGGCAAATTCTACTGTAGATGGAACCACTATTTCAATTTTTTTTAATTGCATTGAGGTTGTTTTCCTTTTCTTGTCTGGTGTAGCACTATCCTCTCTTTTGCTGATTGCTTACACCACTTTGCAATTGCTTACACTGGGGAGAAACTATTTATGTTCTTCCACTCCCCTGCCCCTTCAGATGGGTCTTGTATTTTGTATTCTGCCTGTTGTGAACCCTTCTGTGATGTCAGGTGAATTTTGTTCCGGAATCACATAACCTAGTAAGTGTTTTTAGTGTCTACAAAACTGTCAGGAAGAAGCTACCCTTGGCCCTCCCTGTCCCTCCGCTCCACATACTAAGAACTCCTTATGACGAGGGATGCCTTAAAGCTCTTCCAAAAGAGGGTTCTAGACTGTCACACTTTCCAATTAAGAGGCTGAGGGAGACAATTTACCGTGTCTATTACTGTCAGTTCACGCAGGATGCGTGTGTGGAAGTGCAAGACAGATTGACCCTCAGTAGCAAAACAGTATTTATAAACTTCATATAAACTTCATATTCATATTTTTCCTGCCCAAACACCCCTCGGCTGGGATGCTGGACCAGGGCTGGGAGCAACAGGACATAGCCAGAGTGGAAAGCGGAGTGGGAGAGCACCAGGGCTGCCCTCTGCCAGGGCTGTGCTGCCAGGCAGGGTATATTAAGCTGATAAGAGAACAGTTTTGGTGTGGAAAAATGCGAGCGTTACTTTCACAAGTTGTTGCCACTGGTGTTCATCAGGACAGAGACAGCAATGGGACGTTATACGTGTTGTACATGTGCCACTTTCAGTGGGATGAGGTGTATGCTTTTGCTTGATTTAATAGTGCTTAAATTATTTCAAGATTGGAGCTGAGCTTTCCCAGTTAGCAATTTCATAGTCTTTCAGAAAGCTGTTTACAAAACTCTGTGCTTTGAACTGAATAATTGTATATGTTTCTGGAGCCTACTTATGTCATGACACACTCCTTGAAGCATAGCATCTGAATTTTATATCTATACAGTGTGATGTATGTTAAAATTTCATTAAGAGAGACAAATTTCAGTCTGCTTCTGTACGGAGACCATTATTCACTCCAAAGTACAGTCCATATTCTGCTTATTTACCAAATTTCAAAGAAATGAATTGCTGCTGATTGCATTATTCAGCTATCAGCTGGTTATATTACTTTGTGGGGAGGGTGTGTGGGAGGGGAGCCCCAGAAAAGCCTTTTGTAAAACAGCAGTGCTCCTCATGCATTCAAGCTCAGGCTGGTTCTTACTGAGCTCCCATGAAGTGGTGATATTCTGATACTTTGAAGAACAAGCTCGAAGCAAATCAGCTTTTACCCTGGGATAGGAATTATTGCATTTTGTTTCTCTGGCCTTTTTCATGCTGAAACCTGTATTCCCAGGTATAGAATCATTTAATTTGAGCATTCTTTTCCTAGAAAAACCTACCTACTTCTCTTACTCCAGGATTGCTCCCTTTTCCATTTTTAAACTGCTTCCAAGAATCCAGTCCCTCCATCCTATTTAGGGCACAATCAGTGTCCTGCTGCTGCAGTCATTTGTACTGCACATCATTTTTCACCACTCTGCTCTTTGTGTCATGTCAAATATGAGCTGCAGCTTTTCTCTGAGGGCCTGCCTATCTTTTCTCCCAGCCCTGAATGCTTCACTCCCACTGCCAGTAAGTATCCAGTGCTGGCACTGCCAAACTTTCAGCCTGATTTTTTCACATTCGAGCAAGCACTCCTGTGCTGTCTCCCATTAGCGCAGGTGCCTGTGAGTTATTCCAGCACTCACCTCGGATGCTATGAAGTGACTTCATTGCTCCCTTTCAAAACTCTGCTTGTAATGCTCCTTAAACCTTCCCTAATACTTACCAGAAGCTTGGCAGAGCGAGGCTGCTGAATGGCCGACATCATTATCTGCAAAATCCAACAAGAGTTTCTCCTTGCTTCTGATGCTGCCCTGTGCGCCCCTTCACCTGTGCCGAGACTGGAAAGTGTGGTTGGAGCTGGATACTCATGTTTGCTCAGCTACACAGCCGTGCTGTGGTCCATGTGACTGGCAGGCTAGGGAGCTAAGGCAAGGTGAGGAATAGGTACCGTGCTTCACTGCTGGAGAATGTCTGTCCACTGCCCTGCTCTTGGGCTCTTTCAGTTCAATTTCTGTTCAGAAGAGGCAATATTGCACTGTTGATATTATAAAATTATAAAATTATACACATACATACACATTTCAAATAACTGTGTCTGAGGAATGAAATGGGCATCTCTGCTCTGGGTTGTCTTCCCAGCATTACAGGGTCGTGTGATCTTTGTTTGGGTAGATAATTAACTTATAATCTGTATAAAGGAAATCAAACATTCTTACAAAATTTACAGAAAAAAATCTTTGAATGAACTGAGACATACTTCTTATTGCTATATTTTTTTGCTGATAGCAAATATGAAGACAACCTAAGCATAAAAATACCAGTTATTTTATGGGCTTTCTCATTTATCTAGCTATTCTTTATACTGTTAGTTATTCCTTGTACCTAGTTTGTCAGTGAAAGAATATTTTGAAGTTACATATTCAAAAATTAGTAGAGAACATAAGCCCTTCCCACATACTGGGCTTCACAAGGGCCTAACGAGACTGGTATGTGCTACTTGAAAAAGGAATTATAATAAAAAACCTTTAATAAAACCAACTTCTCTCAGTCATGTTCCTCATGCAAATGTTAGACTTTTTGAAAGGACTTTTGTGCTTTTTACCATCTAAATGCTAGTCAAACTATTTAATTATTAAACATCAGTGGCTTGAAAAAAATATATTAATTATGCATCTCCTAGGCTGCAGAAAGAAGCTATGTTAATAGGCTACAAAATGATTTAGTATGCATAAACCTTAACATTTAATAATACTAGCAAGAACACTTCTTAAATGTTTCCATGTTCCTGTCTTGTCTAGTTAATATTAAAGTGTTAGTGCACTAGTTATTCTCTCTGTTTGTTTGTTTAACAGCTCACTAAAGCATCACTAAACCTCTTGAGACAAAAAAGACCATCTAGTGTAGATGCTGTAGGATCCCAGGCTAACCCAGAAGCAAGGTGCAGAAATGATCTTGAGGGATGTTTTCTGTTGCAGAAGAACATGAGCTATTGCTTATCATTAGAAAATATACAGAACAGGCTGTGGGAGTTATTATCTGGACTAAAGAAGGTTGCATCCCCCAATTATGCATTTTTCATGCTTGACTAAAGCAATGAAGGTGGTTTTGGCTTGAAGGGATTGTGTCACTTGTTTTTCCTTCCTGCCCCTGCAGATGTTTCGGAAGTGCAGAAAAATGTCCTAGACGATGGATTAGATGGTGACCAATTCATGTGACCCCTTCCTTCAGATGTAGCAAAGCGCTCTTTTGATAAATAATCATGTGAATTCTCCTCTGAGGCATCACTTTTTTTGAAAAATATTTACTAGTTAAGGAAATATGGACAAAAACTTGTTCTGTGATAACTATGAAATGGCAATCTCACATAAGTGAAAGAATGCCAAAGGAAAGGTCTGTCAATACTGGAGGTAAGAATTTGTTGAATAAATAGACTATTTATCTGTTTGGTTGCTTTTAGTAGTATTTTGTGTCAGGAGGTGGAGGGTTTTGAAACACTGCTCTGAGTAATGCTTGCGTTATGTGATCAGTTAATGCATTTGAAATGAAAAGTGACTGCTAGTCACTTTCACTGCTAGTATTTTCCTACTTCTTCCTGGTCATTGAGCCAGAGGATATCTGAGAAGATGACTTGGCATCTTTCATCTCTCTCCTGCTGGATTCCCAAAGCTCCCTTTAAGCTGTGCAGATCTGTGGGATTGCTCATTCTGCTGTCTGTCCTTACTGGGCCAGCGAGGTCTTGCTGAGGACCATGACACTGTGCTGGCATGCTGAGCTGTGACACTGGTGCAGCAGAGACCCCTCTGCTTTTTCTGATCTACTGCCATGGGGCTGGAGATTCAGCTGAGGGGCAGGTGGTCACCTGGGGTAGTCACTGCCTCTAGACTGCTCAGTTAAGAACAGTTAGCAAAAAAAGAAGGAGTCATTTGACAAGAAGCTTGTCATCACTGGGAACCAAGGTAACAGAGTCTTAGACCTGGAAGTGTATATTCTTGTCATGATGTGTGAGGTACTAGGTTTAATTTCTAAAATTTGTAACCTGCTTTTCAGACTTTGAGCTAGAATAAATGTATGTCTTAATGACATAAGCTCTTTTTTTTGTGGTTACTTGCTTGTGAAACACCATCAGCATGGGTGAGCTACTGATCTAGGTTATGAAAGAGTATTTTTATTTTGTTTTAAGAACTAAACACTCTTGTGGTCAGAGGAGGAAAGTGCCTAAAATACTGATTACAAAGAAGCATCATTCTGATTTTGACGTGCTGCTTGGCTTTCCAGCCAATGTTCTGGTATCCTTGTGTGGACAGTCTCTGGGATTACAAGGAGGTGGGTGTAGAGTCGTGGTTAATTGAAGATCAGAGCTGGGAAGGAGGTGAAAGGGGCTGGCTGGGAAAGCCACTCATCACTCCTGTCGCTAAGGAGTGATGTGAACAAGCTGCCTGTTTTGTAGATCCAACTGCAGCTCAGAGTTGCCAGTCAGAACTGAGGGTCAGTTTCGGACATGCCTGGGACTAGTGAGGCTGTGTCAGGCACTGCTGTGCCTTTGAGGCAAAAGATACGAATCCTAAGACTGGCTTTTTACTAATTTTTTTAAATTATAATTATAAATTATTTTAAAACAGAATTTATAAACTAATTTTATATAACATTTTATTTTTTACCAAAAAATACTATTTTTAGTGCTCTTCAAGAAAAACAAGACTGGTAAGATTTTTATCTAAATGTCAAGCTTCCCCTTTTCTACACAGAAATGAGACTTAAGGGCATATAAAGAAACTGCTTCCTCTTCCTCTCCACAGACATGGGGCTTTTGGTAAGAAAGTAGTAATAACAAGGGAGTTGGGAAGAAAGAGCAAAGAGACAGCATCTACCTCGCTGCAAACACAAGATGCATTTAGATTTAATAAAAGAAAATGAGTACAGGGATGGGACTTGAGCAAGTGGAAAGCCTTGATGGCTCTGACAAGCCTTTTCTTTATTCTCTTGAGCTAATTGTGTCATTTGACAGGCTGGCATCAGAGTACAGTGAAATTCTGACAGGCTAATTTGAGCTTGTGGTTCCAATGAAACATACATACGGCACTCATTATATTTAGTGACAATCAGTGTCATTTTCTGCTTAAATGCAGACGGCTCAATACACTTATTCAGCTGCCTATCTGTAAATGAAGCAAGCAGCCTTGTGATGAAGGGGAAGCAAAAGAGTTAGGTCAGGGAGTCTATTTGTGCTCCTCACAATGCCTGGGGTTCAGAAAGAGGGTGGGAGGTTGAATATTAAGCTGGTCTGAGTGAGAAAAGGAGAAGGGAGACAGAAGGGTAATTGCCATAATCTGCTATTTGATGTGGTAAAGTGAGAGGACTTTTCCTTTCTATAGTAATTGAGCTAGGGATTGAAGCGACTGGTGACAAAATCATCCCTGCTTAGCAGAAGCTTCTTCCTGGACTCTGAGTAAGCACAGAACGACTCATCACTGCCTAATCTTAACAAAGCTGCAGCCTGCAATGATTTAAAGTATGCAAAATGAAAAGGATTATTTGCTTAAAGGGCAACCAGAAGCATATATGGTATGATGCCACTGTGGCAGGGCAGAGAAATGGCCACAACTGTGACTTATGGAAATGTCTGGCTCCTTGAAAATACTTGGCTATGAGGTGATAATCAGAAATAATTTTCTTAATGTAATGGATGAATCACAGAATCACAGAATATTCAAGATTGGAAGGGACCTCTAGAGATCATCTAG